>NJRP01000355.1:175758-193020 GCA_003063835.1 Aphaenogaster floridana
CTCGTGAAGGAGGCCAGGTGCCATTCAGGAATAAGAAGAAGAACGCTCAGTGAGCTCTTGCATCCGATTGGCATATTCCTTTAGAGCTAAAAATTTACGCCAATCAGATGCAAGAGCTCACTGAGCGCTTAGTGAGCTCTTGCATCCGATTGGCATATTCCTTTAGAGCTAAAAATTTACGCCAATCGGATGCAAGCGCTCACTGAGCGCTCAGTGAGCGGTTGTGTATCTGGATGCACCCAAAGATGTTGGAAAGTGTTGAAAATGCGCCCGAGGATCACGACGACGCCCGCGGCCCGCGCGATCACGAACGCACCCGACCTTCGCGGATCTCGCGACAGCGCGCAACCTCGTTGCGCGGCATTGCGCGGTGTCACGCGAGGGGACAGCGCAGTGCGGGCGGGGGATAAGCGCGACAACAGCGGGGAAAGCGCGTCGAGAGAGTGTGCCCGCGTAGCCGTTTCGTTTCGCTTTGTTATGATACGTGTCCGCGTTGTCGGGGTCCGTGTCCCGGTCGCGTAAAGAGAGTGGCCGCGAACTACGCGACCGTGATCCATGAGAGTGTCGACGCGACGTTCCTGTGCACCGCGGTACGATGCGATAGCTTTCACCGGCGGGGTGCCCGACGAGGTCGCCGTCGAGGTGGCGGTGGTGAAGGAGGAGGAGGAGGATCCGTCCGCGTGCCGCGAACACGGGAGGAAGCGTGACAGCGGCAGGGCGAGCTTGATCGCCCCGTGGGTCGCCTGCAGTATGCTCAGGGTCTGCGACAGGCGGATATTATGGCTGCGGGTGAGGCCAGCACGGCGAAGCCTCGTCAGGAGAAGCAGTACGACTACCTGCTCAAGTTCCTGCTGGTGGGCGACAGCGACGTCGGCAAGCAAGAGATCTTGAGCGGCCTCGAGGACGGCGCCGCGGAGTCGCCGTTCTGCAGCGGCAGCGGTACGATACTTCAGAGTGTCTGCCGATGTCACCGACCTCTCTTCGATATATGTAACAAAACATTATACAAAAATGTTAAGAAGTTTGCGGGTCATTCCCGCAAATGAATATCAGGTTATTCCTCGCTCTGAGATGAAGAGAACTGCATTGTTCGCGAAACATTGGCGGTAATGATGTATCAAGACACGGTGGTAATCCGCAAACCTTTCAACATTTTTAAAGAAAATATCCGTGGAAGTCTTAAAAGTATAAAACGTTGGATTGAAACTTGTAATCGCTTAACTGCTATATCTCCTTGTAAAACGTTGGATTGAAACTTGTAATCGCGTAACGGCTGTGTCTCCCTATAATTCTCTTTTTCTCGAGATTGTTTTACTTAAGGTACTTAGAGCTGATGGTTTATTATCCTTTCAGCTTACAAGACTACCACTATCCTGCTAGATGGGAAACGAGTAAAGCTACAATTATGGGATACGTCGGGCCAGGGTAGATTCTGTACAATCATTCGGTCTTACTCCAGGGGTGCTCAAGGTATACTCTTGGTATACGACATTACCAATAAATGGTCTTTTGACGGCATCGATAGGTGGCTGAAGGAGGTTGAAGAGGTCAGCGACGATCTAAGATTTTATCCGATTATTGGTCCGTTCTGACAGTTTGTAAAAATGTTTTTTCACCTTACAGCACGCACCTGGCGTACCGAAAGTACTAGTTGGCAATCGTCTGCATTTGGCTTTCAAAAGGCAAGTGGGTGAACGTGATGCGGAGGCTTACGCGGCTAAGAATCGAATGGCGTTCTTTGAAGTCTCGCCTCTCTGCGATTTCAACATCCGTGAGAGCTTCTCGGAACTCTCTCGGATGGCGCTACACAGGAATGGCATGGAAAGATTATGGCGATCCAATAAAGGTAAGTGATCTGTCAGAAATTCTTTAAGGCTTAAGAATCGGAACGATGAGACGTGTAATACGTTTTTTATAGTGCTCAGCCTGCAAGAACTGGCATGCCGCGCGATAGTGGCCCGAACGACGGTTTACGGTATCGACCAGCTGCCGTTGCCCAAGTCGATCAAGTCGCACTTGAAATCGTACGCGATGACGACCACGTCCCAGCTGCGCTACAACGGCAACCGCTCGTTGAGCTCCAGCAAGAGCTTAGGATCGCATCATCGGAAGTTACGCTTCGTCGGGGTGGGTCACAACAACGGCGGGCTGTCGACGCCCGGCAGCTCGCCCGGCAGCATCACCGATTCCCGCACAAGTTGCGTCGGTCGCAACTCCTGCACGGTGTCGTGAGAATGACGCAGGACAGAAGTCAGAGTAGCGGTTACTTACAAAAGCGTCGCGCAGCAATCAGCGTTCTTCCTTCGCCCTTCCCCTCCCCGTTCTGTCGAGGATGCAAACGCGTTTACGATGTTGTTTCACGAGTTTCATAGTAATTACGTATTAGACCACTATGAGATAGCATAGATATATGAAATTCCGATTTGCCACTTGCCAACGTTGGCGGATATACTTGGTGCGTTTATATCACGAGATACATTTCATATATATTTTCACATCCGCGCACAGTTCCACGATCCGAATGATTATTAACGAGCTTAAGGGAGACGAGCTGTCGTGTACCCGTGCCATCCGTTGTACGAGATTAAGAGAGGCGCGACGCGTTACAGAACACGTGAGCGGGGAAATTGCTTAAACGTTATCAAGTGTTACCATCGATCGCAAAGCTCGCATGGACTTTCCATCGCGAAAAGAGAACGCGTCGGGATTACGGAGATTTATAAGATACACACCCATACACGATATATCGACATTACACGACTCGAGTGTGCCCATACTTTGAAGCCCTTGCAAGCGCCGCTTCGTTTCTTTTGGCCGTTGTTGGAAAAGCATCCCTTTCCCCACAAACGTATCTCTCTATGCGGAATGTTCTTTCTTCGATTCGTAAGCTTACGAGAGCAGCGAGTAATGAACTGAAAAGTACAAGTTCGCTAAGTCTACGGTGGTTGTGGTGTAGACTAATGATGATAGTGTAAATGTAGAAAGTTTAGAGCAGCTAACTCGAGATATATATATATATTAGCGACATATACATATATATATTTTCAATTGCTTGCGACGCGAAAACCGTTTTATCGGAAACTACCGATTACCGAGCGCGGAAGAGCTATATATTTTTTAAGAAGACGGTTTTATAAAGAGCAATAAAATTGACTCTTTCTACGGCACGAGTTTTTACATTGCATTACGTTGATCGATGGAGATTGGATGATGATTTCCTCAATGTTTTATCTTTCTCTCTCTCTTTCTCTCTTTCTCTCCCGTATAAATTGTAAATCGCGCAAAGCGATACGGTCTTCACTTCGCTCTGTGTTTAACGAAATCCGAAAAACCCCTCCCCGAATACGTTATTTTAAAAGTACCGTCTTGTTTCATGTTATCTAAATGTAAGTCCACATGTACAGTGTAAAAGATTGCAGGAGATGCGTTTGTGTGTAATATAGATAGATAGATAGAAACACACTCGATCTCTAACGATATGTCTGTAACAAATCACTCGATGCCAGGAAAGCACATGAGATGTATATTTATATTACGTTAGACTTAACTAAATTATATTCTGTGTATATAAAGAAAGAACTATATTATAATATTGTTTTATATGAATATAACACGATGTGCTTACTTGTCTGTGAGATGTACTAAATAAACTTCGCATTAACGCATTATGCAGTGCATGTAATCAGTATGTAAAGACTTCAAAACGGACTTCCTATTTCGAATACCAAATTTTCTTTAATAAATAGTTCACGGTTAATTATATATACATATTTTGTTACAAGAGAATAACATCTTTCATATATACGAAGGAATATCCACTCAAAGGGGCCACGTGTTAAGAAAGGGAAGAATGGAAAATGCCGTCCCGTTTGCCAAAATGCTTCTAATTTAATAGCGAAACGCTAATTTTGTTCGATGATAGGAGATAGAGAGCCATTTCATACACTTGCTGTATATAATAAACACGTTCTAGTTTTTTTAACTACGGTTTTAGTTACAATTAATTAATCGGTCTAATCGAGTCACTCACTGAATTCAATCGCTGGAATTGGCAAAATTTTCTCCCTGGCTTGTAATACTACTTTCTTGCTAATTTGAGCACTGTAACTTTCATCAATGTATTCCATCTACACAGTGGTTCTATTTATAATAGCGAAAACCCGACTCCAATTTATATTTAATTATAATAATGTATTCCAATTTAAAGCACATGCGGTTGTATAGTGAAAATAAAATCGAATATTTATGAACTTATGAATGTCTCTTATAAAGCAAACATTCAAACGATCTTTTTTATAAACGATTGTGCAGTAAATGCGCCGGTTATCGTAAATAAATGTTGTATTTCCTGTTGTATATTGTTTAAGCAAAAATTAAATTCTGTTAGCGCTCGAGATTAACAAATTTCGTAGCTTGCAAAGAAAAATAATGTACTGAAAAAAACGCAACTTCACGGATTGATATGACATTTTGCACGGTATGTTCATATATATGATTGGGATATCAATAACTGATAATATAGACATTCTTCTTAAAGAAACACAACAACGTATAACTTACAAATAAGAATGTGATAACAGTAGAATCGTTTCTTTTTTTTATAATAAAGGTCGGCTTAACATAATTAACAATATCAGTGTACACTCTTAAGGTATCTGATATATTATATTAAATATTTATCTCTTATATGTATGTACCTACGTTTTCCAATATCCAAAGTGACTGTTTGTTACACGAACTTATCGATTCGGCATGCGTTTTTATTGTAAACAGCACATGTACTGTTCTATCAGTTTGAGTATTTAGGTAGATTATTAGGACAGATATAAAAAGAAAAACAAAATTATTAGTATTTAACAACGCTAATAAAAGTAATATCGAAAATAATGTGGCATACAATATGCCATTTGAAACATCAATATCACTGGTGATCGAGAACGTCGTTCCGTAAACGTCACACGCAAATGAAAGCTGTAGTATGCCAATATAAATCTCGGGTAAGCTACACGATTACCTATTACAACTTGTTAACTTATATACATTCGTATATATATATGCATATATTATGGTAATGCTTATCACAACAGTGTACTATTTTCCTAAGAGAATCGATATATTTAATTAACACTCGATTAAAAACATGAAGACAAGTTTTACGAACAGCCAACATGTGTCTAGCATCTATTCTTAAAATCAGGTATACATATATTTTATATATGTATGTATAAAACATTAGAGTCGGATAAAGTTCGATCGCATAAAATAAATAAATAAATGTTTTCAACATAAGATACAGATCAAACCTCGATATAACTCTTTCGCGATTACCATTTCCCGTTTTTTTTCTTTCTTTTGCGACATACGTACAGCTTCATTCAAACAACAATTACACTTGATCTTTTCTAATGTAGCAAACAGATCTCATAAATATTCTAACCAACATGAAACGAAAAGAAGATGCTCATAAGTAATCTAATTACTTTTATTATTGCTATTAAATTCTGAAAAACATAATTTAATAGCCGATTTTACCTCGTCATGCATACAAACATATTTATTATGCTTCAATCAATGATCAAAATCAAATACCAAAATGTTGATTGGATCATGCACAATGACGATAAACACAAACAAATATCCTGAAGTCAGACTGCCGAATAACAAACACCAATAATTTAAAATGATATGCATCAGGTAATTTATTTCGACCAATAATCGTTTTACAATGTTGAAGTAATTATTCCGCAGTCGATCACTTACTAAATAGGCACTCCAATTCTCGTGATCTTAATGATTCTTAATATAGTCGACTAAGGGAAGAGTATTAATGAAATCCTGAATACTTTTCACTGTAAATCTCCCCCAGAACCGTGGGGTGTGTCACGAATAATAAACCAGACTCATTGAAGTACTTCTAATCAAATTTATAAAACGAATCTTTATGAGATCTGTACGCTAAGAAAGAAAAGACACGATTATCGTGAGATTTCTCAGCAAAGGTATCGACTTCACCTGAACTCGTAAATCTGTATACTGTGCTCTGGGACATGTCTTAGATTCAAGGATTGATACCTGAAACAACGTATATAAAATTGTCGTTTTAATTACTCCCAATGTATTCGTGAATACGCATTAAAAAAAAATATAATCAATGTATTCAGAAACCAAATATCATCAACCAAGCCTTTAATGTTATAACTAATCTCTAACTTACAATAATATAAGTTAGCGTTTTACCATTCGGAACTACGATGATAATAAAAGCCTTCTATCGTGGCGGCGGATTTCTGGAAGCAAATATAGTAAAATCCTGCGAAGGAGGCACCGTTGATATCTTTGATCGTATGATCGGGTACCAGGAAGTGTTCCTTCCACCTCATAAATACAAAGTCCGTCCCTTTCAGTGCCTCGTAATCGAACGTGTCGGAATTGAACGTTTTGGAGTATTGGCAGAACGACTCGAATTTACTCTACAATAAGAATGAGGAAAACAGATAGAACCTACAGGCGATAACCTACGGACGGTGATAGCTTCAAACGATAAGCGTCGGTACGAACCCAGTGTTTCTTGTCAACATCCTCGTCGGCGTCCCACTTGCGGGTCAGAAAAGGATACTTCTTGGAGATGATTTCACCGTCGAAGAACGTCGTCAGTGTCGGAAATTCCTCCGTGAGACCCTTAATCTTTAGGTACCCACACAGGTAACTGTTTTCCTCGTCCACATGCTGCAACGGGATAATGCGAGGTGAAGAATCGTGTCGGGAACCGGTCCTACATTCCCGCGCGTATCATCAACAACAACCCTGTTCCAGCTTACGTCAATTTAGGTTGTGCGCAAATATGCGAAGCATCCGCTGCAAAGAGGAAGGGAGAGAAGAGGCGGAGAAAGGGCGAGGAGAGACGACCGTCTCGCGCGTCCCCGCCGTCGCCGAGGACGTCCCCCACGTTCGTCTCGTACGGGATATACGCGTTCGCCAATTTGTGGCGCAATTTCCGAAAAGTGACGACATAACGGCGGCGCGGACGGCGGTCGGATCACGGATGCCGGGACGGGGTGGAGGGGCACGGAGGGGAGGACACGACTAACCTGCAAAACCACCTCCACGTCGTAGCTGTTGCCCTTGGACTTCTGCGAGCCCTGGAAGCGCGAACCATTGTACAGCAGGGACTTGGTGACACCCGGCTGTTTCGAGTTCGCGGGCGGCGGCGGCACTACGTCGACCTTCACCGGCATCCTCGCGCGGCGTTGCCCCGGGCTTGCGTGCAGCGCGACGTTCAATCGTAGTCCGCGACGGCGAGGACGGTGGCGACGGCGACGACGATGACGGCGACGACGACGATGACGGCAGCGGTAGCGGCGGCGGTGACGACGCGCGACGCGGCGCCCCGCATATCACGATGGGGTGACCGTGTCGCAATGACTGCCGGTAATCCGCGGGGGTACGGACGTTTTTATGCGCCGAGCCTCGAACCCAGACCGCGAGCGGGCCCAGGGCGCGCTTCGCGCTCGCCGAGGGGGCGACGGGTCATCGCGGCTCCCCCCACGGACGGGGGATGTTCTCGCGGTTCCTGGGATGTCGCCGCCCGCGGTGTCGTTCCTCCCCCTTATGTTTTTCTTCGCGCGGAACGACAACGAGAGGAAATGAATTCGAGCGAGAAACGTAACGCCCGAGAGTTTCCCCGCTCGAGGCGACGAGCGCCGGAAACTTCACGCCGGAAGTCCCGCTCGGAAACATGGCAGTCGTTCGAATCCGAATAAACGCGCGCGCGAACGAGTAATAAATAGCAAGTCCGAATGAGTTTCGTTATTTTCCATTTGCTTGCTAAGCCCGTGTTCCGATATACACTGCCAGTACTGAAAATCTATAGTTCACGTTACGTATACTATAGATTTTCAGTACTGGCCCAAGTAGAACACAAAGTCATGATGACGTCAAAATGATGCTAAAATGACGCCTTTGACATCATTATGAGGTCATTTAGACGTCATCATGACTTCAAAATGATGTCAAAGACGTCATTTTCACATCATTTTGACGTCATCATGACTTTCTGTTCTACTTGGGATATATCGGAACACGGCCTAAATAAACCCGAGTTGAAATTGTTGTTTATTTGGGAATTGATCGGTTATTCGGCAACGTTGCCTGGAAATATTTGACTATATTTTGCAATTTGACATGATAGGATAATTAATTAACATCATAATTCTTAAGTGAAACAGAAAGTCATGATGACGTCAAAATAATGCTAAAATGACGCCTTCGACATCATTTTGAAGTCATTTTGACGTCTAACGTCCATTTCCACCAATGTAGATTAACTTTAATCTCGGTTTAACTTATTCTTTATCTTTTTCTAGTTCTAAGAATTAGAAAGAGATAAAGAGTAAGTTAAACCGAGATTAAAGTTAATTTACATTGGTGGAAATGGACATAAATGACCTCGAATGACGCCTTCGACATCATTTTGAAGTCATTTTGACGTCTAAATGACCTCAAAATGATGTCAAAGGCGTCATTTTGACGTCATCATGACTTTCGTGTTCTACTTCGGTTAGCAATTGCAAACTGATATTAATAATAATTTTAACGAAGTAAAAACAAAGTTAACCATTTAATTAAATTTAATTTGTTTTCGCAAATTGCGTGGTTTAAAATTATACCACGGTTACAGCACAAAATAATGACCGATTTACAGTCACGTCATTTTACAATTTTGCTCCATAATTTCAGTATAATCGTATAATTTGAAACACGCAATTTGCGAAAACATCAAATTAAATTTAATTAAAAAGTTGACTTTGTTTTTGCTTCGGTAATTATTATTGATTAGTTCGGCAATTGCTGATTATGCTAATGTTAATTAATTATGTTGACCAACCCCCCCGCGTTTCCAAATTCAGACAGCTTCGCGACGGATTTAAGACGCTGCACTGACCAGCCGCCCCGCGGTCCCGCGGACCTAACCTCATCCGACCTTCCCTTAATGTCAATTGATGCCAATGCAAGTATGGCGGATTACGGCGACACGAACTCGCACGAGATGACAGAGAATCATGTCGGCAAGCGGTGCAATAATCAGTGGGTGCGACTGAACGTGGGTGGGACGTACTTCCTGACGGCGAAGACCACTTTGGCGAGGGACCCGAACTCGTTTCTGTATCGATTGTGCCAGGAGGACTCGGACCTCATTTCGGACAGGGTTAGTTGACACTGTTTCTTCCCGGGAATTTCAAACGGGCCCGACCGAACGACCGTCGCGTCTCACGACGTCCACGACGTCCACGTTAAGGACGACGACGAGTTCCTATGCCACCCCCTCCCCCTCTCGCCGGGAATTCTCGCGTCTCCCCTACCGAACGCGGTCAATGACTTCCTGTTTTGTTTTCTTAAGGACGAAACGGGAGCGTACTTGATAGACCGCGATCCCACGTACTTCAGTCCGGTCTTGAATTATCTACGCCACGGCAAGCTGGTCATCAATAAGGATCTAACGGAGGAGGGTGTGCTGGAGGAGGCGGAGTTTTATAATATCACCGAGCTCATTCGGCTAGTCAAAGAAAGAATCATCCTGAGGGACACTCGGCCGCAGAGGGATTCCAAGAAGCACGTCTACAGAGTTCTCCAATGTCATGAGGACGAGCTGACGCAAATGGTGTCTACAATGTCGGATGGATGGAGATTCGAACAGGTATTAATAAGCATTTACATACTTATTCAATTTATACCTTACTCATTAGATCTATTGATTTTAGCTGAACTTGCACAGTTTATCTTTTCTCTTTTTCTCTACAAGGTGAAAAGAAAAAGAGGAAAGGTTAACCATGCAGAAAGTTAAGCTAAAACGAACAGACCTATTGTAATATTATTTATGATTTCTGTTTACATACCGTTGGCGACTCGCACAATGACATTTCTTCCCTCTCTCTAAATATGCGTGCTCTTTTCCTTCTGTTTTTATAGCTAATCAACATAGGTTCTCAATATAACTACGGTAATGACGATCACGCGGAATTTCTATGTGTGGTAAGCCGAGAATACGGACCTAGTCAGCTCAGCAGTAAAGAAGAGGAATCTACGGATCGCGTTAAGGTACCGCTATCCTATTCGACTGTTTCCCATCCTTATTTGAGCCAAAGTAGCCACGGCTAACGCGATTTTTTATGTTTTTGTTGTATTCCAAGCTGATATACGATAGACGTAGGTTTATCAGTCAAGATTCAATCACGTTTTTATTAAGTACCTTCACCACTTTTAAGTAAAACCATATATCCTAAGTAATCTGTGTCAGTATTATTGTTTTCCATGTTGGATTGCAGGAGACGTATTTGTTTACGCAATAAACATTTAACTGCTTCTTCAGCTGGAAATGCAAGCGCTTTCTTGTCTGAAAGAAAGGATTGGGTTACGATAACAAATTTACAAGCGCTCCGCTGCTATAAGCGGGAAAAAATTCAATTAATTATCCTGAGATGCGCTCTTGCAATCCAACATTGATTTTTCTTGATTTCTAACGCTGTTGTGAAATAAAATAACACTTTTATCACACTTTTATCACTTCTGATGAGGCGAAATAAAACAAAAGCAGTATTACTTTTGGTATTAACAATTTGCCTATACTGACGGATTGAATTGGGTTGGGTAGAAAACCAAAGATAAACTTTATCACTATACAAGTGATAAATATGATTTATACATACACGTTTATTACGAGATTGAATTTTATCTCACGTCTTATCACTTACGCTTAATTCAGCAATACATTCCCCTATACATTTTTCTGCAATATTCCTGACGGTTGCTTAGAATTATTTTGCTTAATTATTTCATGAGGGAACAAAATATGAAAAGGAAAAGAATTTTTTTGTAGACGTGAAATGTTCAGCAACAGATTTTATTAGGTGGCTCAATTTTTTCTTCAAATCAAATTTGTAAATAAAAATCTGTCGATCGGATTTTCATTTTATCTTATATATATATATATATATATATTTTTGTATATATATATATTTTTCTATATACATAGGCTTTAAATATACACATTTACCCCGCATTTATATTTTTAAAGCTATATATTAATTTTTAAAAAACCACCTAATAATCTGTGAAGCTCAGAGGCCTGTTCGCATGAGCATGTTCTGCCTCTGATATTTGTTGTACGTACCATATTATTATTATTATTATTATTGTACCGCATGCCGTTCGTTGAATAAAGAATTTTTTCTTTCATTGGTTTGTGGTTATATATACTTTATGCCCCGTGACCTGCATGAATCATTATTGCATGCTAAATTATTCATCATTAATTATGTCCTTTTATGCGACATAAGAGTGAATTATCCACAATGTATATTTTACCACCAGTAGCTTATGTACAATGTATTTATACGATATAGAAGATAGTCTTAAATTAATGTGTACTAATACTATATGGGTTTGCTTTTCGACAAGGGTAGCTTTTGGGAAATAAAGTAGCTATAATTAGATCAGCGTATTGATATCTTATTTTGTTGGTTTATACGGCAACAGTGTAACAGAGGCGGAACAATTTTTTTTTAATAATAAAACCGTATAACTTGAGTTGCCGTTATAGAATTTGTAATTAGTGTTAAGCATTATAATTATAAGTGAAATGAGATTAATATGTTTTTATTAAGTTAGATTATTGGATTACATTCTAGGTTTTGCAGCAGAAGGGTTCACGCATGTAATGTCTAGATCCGTCCTTGTTTTCCCTTGCCTCCCTTAGTTTGATCAACTGCGCTGCGACAAGATGAAGACTGTTTTCGTTTTTACATTTAAAGTATTAAATTGTAAAACCCATACTCTCTCTTTTCCATTATACTCTCTCTGTCTCTATTCCTAGATAATGTTAATCTACAGGGACATTACAGTGCAAAGGATAAAGAAAATTTTATAGATATGTATTTATTACATAGCAAGATTGTACATGAAGCTTTAAAAACCGAAAGTAACACGTTATTATTAATTTATTCCTCTTTATTAACAGTGCCCAAAATACGAAAAGAAAAATGTCGATCTCACAAATGGAATAGTTTAATAATTTCATACAGTTTATACAGATAATCGCTATACAAACACAAAGTAAAAACCTTCCTTTTTCTATAAGCACCTCTGTCTGCTTTAAAAGCAGATATGTTATATATATATAAATATATATACATATACATAGATAAATATAGTTATATTATTAATAAATGACGTTGTTCCATAATGGCTGCAGTTATATATTTTAGCTTTATCGAATACTTTAATGAGTGAATGGCATTTGTGGAGGGGCAATCGGTTTCATACAAATTTTTATGATAACAGTAGTTTTTATCTCCAGTAGTAATATATAATAGAGATTGCCTTTTTGTACTAAATTGTACAAAAGTTCTTTTTCCCATCCGTATCCTTATTGTAAGATGTCTAAATTACTTACCTTCGCACTGCCGCTATAAAACATAAAAAATATTTGTATACCTAACGTGATAATTTTCAAAACCCAGGAGACGCATACTAATAACTATGAATATGTAAAGCTGACTTTATACATGTATTGTTAATACGGAAAGGAATTTTTTCTAAACGAAGCAATTGTATTACACTACTTATTAAGGATACAAATCTGAGATACATGAGAGAATTAGAGGCTTAATTCTTGAAAATGCTATTGCAAAAGAAATTTTAAAGAGCGAGACAAGCGTATACAGTTTAATAGCATTTATTGCATATTTCACACGCAATGTGAAGAGACAATGAAAAGAAGCTTAAGAAGACGCGGAATAATATGATTACATTATCGCGAATCAGTGAGAGATATGTGTTATCGGGGAAAGAATTGAATTGTTTTCTTTCGCGAATTATCTGCAGTTGCAATATGATCCCCTACATCCGTGGTAACGAGTGTATTTGCAACAGGTGTAGGTTGTCAATTGTCGAAGGCCTATTAAAACAAAAAAAAAGAAAAGTATCCTAGACAATATATGTAAAATGTTAAATGGAAGAGCATATGTAATATTGGCTTGTTATAGATGCCATTAGTACTATTGTACACATGCGTAATTATTATCTCACGCATATACGGTATTTTTCTTTGTCGGGAGAATACAGTACAATACAAATAATCAATTGCATTTTGCCGTCGGTGTTTGCCATTTCGACACAGGCATGAGACACCTGTCATCGAAAGGGATATATATATATATATATATATTGTAACTATATACTATCAGATATTTGCGCAAGCAGCGAGAGGTATGCAACCATGATACATTGTACGATTTCGGCTAGCAACAATTCATTTGGTACTGCGAAATTTCAGAAACTTTAGGACCAATATTGTTAATCCCGCGTGCTATGTACAGTGTTGTTTAGGCTAATATAAGGCATTACTTTCTAGCTCAAATCCATGTATTTCTAATCATTAATTTTAGTCGGCATTAGTGTTCATTACTGTTCATATTACACACGCGGAGATACACACGCCCTCCTCTTTACTCGTGTAAAATTTGTACTTTCATAGGTAGAGATCTCTAACGATAAGATAAACTTATTCGGTGTTTGGCGTTAGGAAACAAGATACATTACATTCATTGAAGACTAATATAATAATAGGCGACATCATTACGAGGTAGACGGCGTAAAGAAGGAGTTATCGTATATGGAAGTATTTACATCATTTGCACCTATGACTATCACTTTACATGAATTTTATTTTCTAATTTTATTAATTTGAGACTTTATTGCTGTGTAAGATACGTCGAGTAATTAAGTATGCGAGTGCTTCTAATAATTTTGAATTTGCTTTTACCGCATCTCGAGATTAGCATCAGGTTTCTGAAACAAGCTGTGCTAACTTGTTTGTAGAAGCCAAAGATGTGTATTAATTGCGAGAAGATATATACATATATATATATACACATTTTCTGAATGCTGAAGATATTTTAGTGGAACAGATCCGCCATGTGTGTACATACAAACATCCATCGCGTCATTGCGTGTATGTACATGGAAGTGTAACGCGAGACGTTAATCAAAATTTATTTAACAGTACTTTAAGCTATAAGATTCTGGTATGATAAAGGTATAGAATTTTAGAACTTTCTATGCAATAACTCTTATCTCTAGTAGTGCAATTCGCAGTAAGTGACAAACAGGGGAACGTAGATATTTAACTGTTAATTATTTTTTTCGCCCGTGCAGTCACAGTCTCGTATGTCCTGACAAATTTATAAATTGATAACTTTTATGCATTGAATAGTAGTGATTCACACATGCGGCAACTACTGACATTACATTACCGATAGGTGAGCTTACATTAAGTAGTTCTTATGATCATAGTGTGTGATTTGTAAAGTGAGATAAAAAATTAAATGCAAATTGTTTGTATTAATTGTACCTTGTATGAAATAAAAGATTTATTATATACATTAACGAACCTCTTTAGCTCATACTTTTATTTATCTATTTATGTATTATATTAATTATTATATACATAACTCTCCATATATATGTATATTCATAGTATTTAGAATTGTGTACAAATGCACGTACTAAAAATAGAAACACACGCGTACATCGACACTTCGAAGTGATAAAAAATATATTTATACACATACAATATAACTTACAAATTCTTATAAACAATAAATAAATATCGTAAGGTAAATTCGTATAATCTCGCGAGTACGGCAGATTCCTGAAAGCAGATTGATCGTGATCCCAGTAGTTCAAGGCATGTTTGCTATCGTTTTTAAGGGTTGATCGAGATACTTGGCCAACGCCTGCGCTTTCTCGCGCAGCAATCCAAAGCCTACACTTTCCTTTGCGTACAAACACAAGAGCAAATTGGCTACCTCCGTAATAACGACCTTTCCTTCCTGGAGACAGGAAGAGTATAACAGACTCTTGATGTATCAAATGACTAGGATAATTCTGCTTAATCTATTACTACCATACAATCCATGAGAACGAACTGCAGTTCGTCTTCCTTGAAGGCATTTCGCCCATTCTTCTCGTAAGCTGTCCAAATGTTACTCGTGATGGCGGCTGTGACCCTAGCGTCCTTATCCCCGTAACCGCTGTACGCTAACAACCCACCATCTCTGTTAAGTAATCTGAAATATGTATATGGATATGCAACATGAAATAAAATCAATATTTATTTAATAATACTTCAAAATATGAAACAGTTCTGAGATAATAAAGGTATATTTTAGATACAAGTTATTTTTACCAGGGTTGGGTAAGTTAAATTTTTTTTTAACCAAGTTAAGTTAAAGTTAACAGCCTTGAAAATTTAACTTAGTTAAGATACAAGTTAACCCATAATGAAATTAATTGAATTAAAAGTTAAGTTAATAATAAAAAATAATTAAAAAGTTAAAAGTTAAATTTGTTTTATTTCATGATTTCATTTATACGCAACATAATTTTTGATCCTTCGAGCATAACAAATTCACGTGTGCGCGGCGTCTTGTGACGCCTTTTATTTATGGCATGGCTAATTTCAAGAAAGTTAAATTAAAAGTTAAGTTACCGATGAAATGTAACTAAATTAAGTTAAAAGTTAAGAGTCTAAAAATGTAACTAAGTTAAGTTAAAATTATTTAACTTTTTAACTTAACTTTTATCTTTTTAACTTTAGGCACTACCCAACTCTGATTTTTACGTAATTATATCTCTAACAGTGCAATTCACAAGGCTATTAATTATATTGTTGAAACATTGATCTTCACAATTCCTAAATATTACGGAGATAATCAACAAAAAAAGAAAGATACATATATATTTTCACTTTGGAGAAATATTATAGGGTTAGAGATTGGTTTTTGAGGAGCTAGGAATAAAAAAGAAGTGGGACGATAAACTGGACAAGGTAAAAGGAAATGTATTGAGGAAATTGTGGAGAGAGAGGGGGAGGATATTAGAAAGAAGGTAAAGAAGTAGAGTGAGGCAAGGGCGTCAGCAGGATTTTTTCCAGGAGGGAGGCATGATTCAAAATATTACTTCCAGAATTAGAATACTTATAATTTGAAATTATAATTCTATGGATTAGGGCAGAGATCGGCAAAGTTAGCACAACTTTGTCTTTCCTTTATTCAAAGGGAGAGCAAATGCTTAATTTTTTGCTGATTCCAAGGGAGGCAAATGCCCCCCCTGCGGACGCCTATGGAGTGAGGTGAAGGAAAGTAAGTAAGGTGGAGAATTGTAGCAGTCAGAGGTATGATAAGTAAGATCATGTATATAGGAGGAGAATGATATTGTGTGTACAGATTAGGCAGAATAGTAAGGGCCAATTTCACCAACCACGGTTAACTTAACCGGTCGGTTATTCCATTGGAATTGACTAATTGCATTTGTTAATTTTGCTTAACGACAAATGCGATTGGTCAATTCCAATGGAATAACCGACCGTTTAAGTTAACCGTGGTTGGTGAAATTGGCCCTAAGAGAGTGAAAGTGTTTAGTTAAGAAATAAAATAACGAGATATGCGGTATGGATGAATAAATGAGCTAAGGAAAATTGTAAACCAAGTCCCACTTCTTGGCTATGTAAGCTGAAGTTAATAAATTATATAATATATATTTTCACGTTATGCAAAATTTTACTCTTGCACGAATGATGGGACGTGTTTTAGAATAAAACCTGAAAATAACGCAAGCGAATTTATGGAACGATTGTTCCAACTTCTTGGTAAACTGAGTTAAATCATATGTTTATCTTTGTCTGATTTGAAAGAGAAACAAAGACAGACATATGATTTAACTATTAGTTAGCTTACCAAGAAGTTGGAACAACCGGCCTTATCGAAAAAAAAATCATTCAGCTCATGTGATATTTTACTGATGCCGAATTTCTTCGCAAAATTCTTACTCACAAAGTATTTTCCACGCCCCCGGTATTCGCTTGACTGAGAACCTGCGTGAGTGCCTTCGGCTTCAACATATTTTCAATAGTATGGTGTATGATATCTTTTAACAAATCCTACTTAATTATTATATATACATATGCACACGTAAATGTATATTATTGCGACGTGTGTGGAATTTATCTCGACTTCCGCGATTTTACGTTCCGAGATCAGCTAAAATCAGCTGTTATCGCCGAATCAACAAACTGTCAGGGCTGTGTTCAGAAATCCTACTCGATGGATAGAGTAGCGTTTATTAACCAATCATGATAAAGAAATTTTTGTTCTTTTTGTCCTGATTGGCCAATAAAGGCATAGACATATATAATAGACCCAGCAT
>NJRP01000356.1:0-13921 GCA_003063835.1 Aphaenogaster floridana
CAGCCAGACTTGCACTTTCTTAATTTGCAACACTGCTAGAATCGTTTGAGGTTGGAAATTTTCTTACTGAAATGACGTTAAAAAATACGTAGCCAGCTCTTGGACTATAAGATCGTCGGTCTTTGATAACATTTTATCGATGACCAAAGACGATCGATAACGACCGTAGATCGACGCTTCTCCCTGCCTTACCAATCGAGCGGACGACAGGTGTGACGTCACGCGTCGGCCGCCCCGCGATGCGTATCGGGAAACATCGGGAAACACGGGACCTGCCATCTTGAATGGCATGGCTCGGTTACAAAGTGCGTGATGAAGGCGACATGCGAGCTTTAACGTGGATGTTACGCTGGTATTACGCTGCGTCGGGATCCGCGTGAGACTTAACGACGACCGTGACGCGACGAGGCTCTCCCCCTGCCCCGCGCGATGGAGGCGGTGAAGGCGTTCAATGCGGAGGTAAGCAACACCCCGAGGTCCCTCCGCTCGTACGCGCACGTCTTAGAGGTCACCGTCGTAGGGGCAGCTCTCCCTCTCTCTGCGCTTCGCCCTCGCAGCTTCGCTCGCCCTACCTCGCTTTACTTTGAACCTCGCGCGAAAATCGCAAACGCGCTTGCGACAAGAGAAAAAAGTAGATGCGTCGTCCCCCCGAATCTTCCCCCCTGGCTGTAGCTCCGTTCGATCTCGACCAAAGGGTTTCTCGCCGAAGGGACCACTCGCTGAGACTGTTCGACAGAAATCGCGATCGCGATGAAAGCTGCACGAGCCCCTTCGCCGTGGCCTGGCGCGACTTGTTTTCCAAGGACACTCTTGCAGACTTCCACTGAATGAATGATTGCGATTTTGTTGAATGAATCTAGCTGTATTTCTGAATTGTGGAACGATAAAACATAAGCGTGCTCACACTTGCAATGTTTTCATCTTTACTACGTTATGCTTTTAACAGTACTATATACTTTATTTGAGTGCGTTAGCTGTAGCTTTTGGCAATGCAAGCACATAGATACTTTCTATTGAAATATATATTTTGTGATATATCTAAACCTCCGATCTCGAAAGTAAAAATAGTTGATATAGGTATCGCTTTCTAATACTTACTATTATATATTGTTTCTTGAGAAAGTAGAATTAATTAAGATTTAATTGTACAGCTCTCTGCTCTCTACGATGTCAAACCCCCTATCTCGAAAGCCAAGATGAATTCGCTTACACGGGGAGCCATCAAAGCAATAAAATTCTACAAACATGTTGTACAAAGCGTGGAAAAATTCATTCAAAAAGTAAGTGTACCTATTGAAGCATTTTTCTTAAGCCATTACATAACATATGCGTATTTGATCTTCTAATCCGCTTTATTCTGTTTTAGTGCAAGCCGGAGTACAAGGTACCAGGGTTGTATGTAATAGATTCAATTGTTCGACAATCCCGACATCAGTTTGGGATGGAGAAGGATGTATTTGCTCCACGATTTGCGAAGAATATGCAGACTACCTTTCTCAATCTTTTAAAATGTCCACAGGAGGATAAAAGCAAAGTTATACGTGTATTGAACCTTTGGCAAAAGAATGCAGTTTTTGCACCAGAAGTTATTCAGCCACTTTTTGATCTGGCAGATCCAAACCATCCAATACACAAAGAACAGCCAGTAAATAGCAACGGTAAATATAACAAAAAATATGAAAATATTTCAACTTACTAAGCAATATAAATACATAACTTGAAATACAATATATACATATATACATACACATGGAAAATGTCTGTATTTTGTAAAACATACTAAAACATTTTAATATTACCAGGTACATTAAATGCATCATCTGGAAATAATCTAAGTAATGTAAGTGCGGTCACTAAGACTCCGCCATCTGCAATTAAAAACGCTGTGAAGGATCCCAAATTATTTCCATCTGGGAAAACGATTGATCCAGTATGGCTAGCACAAACAAAAATGGAAGCAGCAGTTAATGCAAATAAACTTTTGGTAATACTTTACCACATGTGTTTATATTATGTGCATATTTGTTGGAAATTTATTGAGTTTTATTGCTTTTTACACAGAATCAATCCAACTCCGGTCAGATGGATTCCTCTATTTACGACCAGTTACAACATTTACAGCAACTTCTTCTGAAAAAAGACGTTACAAACGAACCAAAGAGTTCTGTCAAGTTTGATAAAAAATTATTAGATTTTGATTACGGCGAAGAAGAAGATGACGATGTTGTTGTTACTAATTCTCCGAACACAGCTGCTTCAGCAAATACCCAGCACAATACAGTTTCAGCAAACAGCAGTTTAGAAAGCCTTGGACTGTTGCTTGCGAATCCAGAGGTACTTCCTGGAACAAAAATTAATAGTAATACTAAAGTGTAATATAATTCCTTTATATGTCATATCATTTAAAGGTTCTGAGACAATTACAAACTTTACAACAAACCATGCAAAACAATGCATCCTCTTCACAACTTGAAATGGAAGAAAAGATGCGCAAGCTGCAACAAATGAAACAACAGGAAGAAGAATTTGATAAACATTTAGCACAAACTGTTCCTGTAAGTTGTTTTCAGATAATTTTTTAAATTTTTTCTTATATATCACGATTGTTCCACATAAAATTTTTTTCTTCTATTTCAGAACCTTCCATTTGCATCTGAATGCGAATTAAAGCCTTCTGATATTTTGAAACCAAGCACGCAGAATTATGCATCAAATATGAACAGCAATGTGATGCAAGATATGAGCCAGCCACCACCTGGTTATCCGCCAGCTCTGTCATACACTTCGCAATCTTTATCAAACATTCGACAAATGAATCAATCCACACATCAAAATCAAAAGAGTCCGTTGCTTGATGAACGTCAAGAAACGCAAGATTATTCTGGGTAAGTATACTGTAATTTAATTAATAATTTTGTCTCTTCTAATAATTATTTTTTATAGAAATAGTATCAGACGTGATAGCAGCAGTGTAGAAATTGTAAACTGCGAAAACACGAGTTCCCAAAGTAGATCGCCAGAACGCTATCGACATCATAGTCGATCCCGATCTCCACGGCACAGAGATAGAGATAGAGATCGAGATAGAGATAGAAAATCTCGATCTAGAAGCAGATCGAGACGAAGAAGGTAATTAGACTAAAATTAACATTCAATCAAATTGATAATTCAGTCTTTATAATTGGAATTTGAAATATATTAAATATAGGAAAATATAAAGATTATTGAATGATCTATATTTTTATACTATTAATGTTATATTACATAAATGTTTCCTCCTATAGATCTCGTTCAAGAGACAGGGGTCGTGATAGAAAACGTGATGATAGCCGAGAAAAAATGACGGAAGAAGAGCGGGAAAAAGATAGGGAACGACGCAAACGCGGTTTGCCGCCAATAGTTAGAGATAAATTAAGTGGTATGTATTCTCAAGGTCCAGACACAGTGCTAGGCGATAGCGATAGGAACAAAGAATAACCACAAGCAATAGATTTCAACCTATCACAGAAACCGTGTATTAATGACTGTGCATTGATACACGGTTCTAATATCACGGTTGAAATCTATTGCCTGTGATTATTCTCTGTTCCTATCGCTATTGCCTAGCATTGTATCTGGGCCTTAAAGATGAAAGTGATCTTGTTCTCTCATGTAAATCAGAAAAATAGGAAAAATTAAACGCACTCTTTTGCAGTTTGCAGCACAACACTTTGGGTAGGACATTTGTCGAAACTAGTACATCAAGAAGAATTGTCCGATACATTTGGGGAACTTGGTGATATCGTTAGCATTGATTTAATTTCACCAAGAGGTTGTGCTTTTATATGTATGAATAGAAGGCAGGATGCATATCGAGCGCTAACGAAATTGAAAAATCAAAAGATGCAGGGCAAAGCTATCACGGTAAATAATTATTTGCAATATATCATCACTTATGTAATAGCTGAATAAAGTTGAGACACTTTAAGACATGTAATGTATTTCTATTTTAATTATACAGTTAGCATGGGCACCTGGTAAAGGAGTGAAAGGCAAGGAATGGAAAGACTATTGGGAAGTAGAGCTAGGCGTCAGTTATATTCCTTGGAATAAATTAAACAATATTACCGATCAAGATTTAGAGTTACTAGAAGAAGGAGGGATGATAGATGAAGATACATTACCTCCCCATTTAAAAGGTACAGTTCTTCAATTTGTACATATAGAGAGTAAATTGATAATTTAATAAATTATTATTAGTATTAGTTTTATCGTTCCCGAAACACGGGTTGCAATCACATGTCATAAGTCTCACATTAACAATCTTTAATTCTCCACAAATCAATCTCTTATAAACCGAGATAATTTGTATTTTGGGGTGTATCTCCCACCAGCGGTGGTTAATTGTGCCTTCAACCCTTGGATTATATGACGCCCAAACACTTAACCTTTTTATATTTCTTTTAATCACTTTTTTCCATAGATTTATATGATAGACCGCGCGGTCTTATAAGCGGCTTGAAGACAGGACTGAGAGACAGAAATATGGCGCTAAAGTTATCCCCTCTCTCGCCAATTTATCCCCTCTCTCGCCAATTTGTGAGAGAGAAAGGTTCACTAGCGCCATATTTCTGTCTCTCAGTCCTGTCTTCAAGCCGCTCATAGGACCGCGCGGTCTATCATATAAGTCTATGCTTTTTTCCCTGCTCTTATGGTCATTTCTACCAATGCAGATTAACTTTAATCTCAGTTTAACTTACTCTTTATCTTTTTCTAATTCTTAGAACTAGAAAAAGATGAAGAGTGAATTAAACTGAGATTAAAGTTAATCTGCATTGGTAGAAATGGCCATTAATCGAGTAACTATAACTCTGAACGTAGTCACGTTTCCGAAGAAACTTCTAAAAATTGCGAGATTTAATTCTCGTAAATATGTGGAATGAGGACCGGGTTTGAACCTGCTATCCTTCTAACATGAATCGACCGCTGCTCATACTGAGCCACGCGGCACCCCATAAATCGAGATAAACATAGGATAAAGATTACGAAGAGGATCTGCCGATTACAAATCGACTGCTCTCACATTAAGTCACATATCCCCTAGTTTCATAAATTAAAGATCTCACATTCACGAAACTCACACTTTTCGCTTATAATTTATTACAATTTCCATGCAACTTTCTCTTATTAATTGGATAGCATTACGAAGAGTTTTTAAAAGGCAAGTTTCAATTTAGTTACATACACAAATTAAAGTGATATGTAACTTGAACCGACTTGCGAGATTAAAATCAGAGTAATAACTTTGAAAATCTGACTAAATCCGAGTAAATCAGATTGAAATGAAACTCTGAACAATTTTATTTTGATGAAAATATTGTCAATTCTGGTATTAAAATAATTGACAATATTTTGCTAAAAAAAAGTAAGATATATTCATACTATATATATTATTACTACGTTATATGTCATAATTAGTAATAAATTTTAAAATATACGTTTTTCTTTTTTGCCATAGGAAAACTGAAACACGCTGGCACGAGTGCGGATGTTTTGCAACAACAATTGCATCTGCAACAGCAAGCAATGGTTGCCGCCGCAAACGCTGGTGCTCCTATTCCCACTTTAACGGACGGTATCGTTAATGTTATACAGTCGTCGGCTAATTCACAGCAACAGCAGCAGCAACAGCAACAATTAGTCGACACTAGTCAACCACCACCGATTAGACCACCAACATCGGCTGCGTTACTGCCTCCTCCTAATACGCAATTGCAAATGATGCCGCCAGCATTTACGATGCCTGGAGTGCCACGTGAGTTTACAGCGTTTATCGTTTCTTGATGAATAGTTATTGGTATGATTTTACAAATGCAAATATCCATGCAACGTACAATATTTAGTATACATATAATTATTCACAGTACCATAATTTGAATATATTGGTTTGAATTATACGGCTATTCTTAATTTTTTTTACACAAATTATGTATACTCGAATATATGAATTATATATTATATATTAAAAAATTTATATTTTTTACAACACAAACAGGTTTCTATAATACTACACGTTACGATGTGATGAAAATATTAAAAACAAAATTTATAATAATTGAATCTAATTTACTAGGATACAAATGCATAATAAAATGATAGCAGCTGTGGTTTCTAGCAAAATACTTTATAGTTCTTAAATGTCATAAATCTTATATACAGGAATGATTAGCCACATGGGCCTACAAATGACACATGGATTAATGCCGAATGTTCCGATCGGAGTACCACCACCTAACATGCAGAGTCTGCTGGGACCACCCGGCATGATGCAGACCATGTTAACACCCTCAGTAAACCCGCCATTCGGAGCAGGTGTTGGCGTAAGTTTATTGACACAAATTCCACTGCCCGCACCTGCAGCGCCTTCGGATAAGCCAAACTCCACCGGTATGTACAGTTTTTTAACAAATATAATTAATAACAAAAAAAACAATCTTAAGATATTGCCAATAGCTACATTATTTTTTATAGCTATATATATACAAAGTATATTTGTCACAATATGGTATATCAATGATAAGGTATTCATTGTCTTTTTGCTAAATTAAAATATTAATACCTTATATAACTAGTAAACAAAATAAAAGAATTAAAGAAATGAATAAAATTTTAGCCAAGATATATAACTTAGAATATAAAAGCTACATAAATATTACTACAAATTTAATCTCGACTCATATTCTTGTACTGTTTGTGAACTATTAACTTTAAAAATGAAATATAATAATCAGATATTTTTCTATTCTGGCTGAGACTTAAATGAAGATAATACTTGCATAGAAAAAGAATAGAAATAATCAAAGTCATCAGCGCTAACTAATGTTAATATAACCATGTATTCTTGGGCCTAATTTCAATTGAATCCATGATGATACTTAATAACATTTACCGTCCCAGCAAAGTTGGCTAATCGTAGCCAAACAGGATACGAGATCCTGAATATTACAGGTATGCCGCACAACGTTCCACCGATTGGAGTACCACCGCCTACGACGGAGACGAGTATGCCGAACTTGCCAATGTTACGGCAGCCATACGGAGTGGGCCCGGCGCCGCCGATGCAGATGCAACTACCTCAACAACACCACTCGGACGATATGGACGTGGAGATGGAAGACGCGATGCCGCAAAGTTTGAGCAGCAACTTATCCAAGGACAAGCCGAACCTCAGTGATCAGTTGATCGCAGCAATGAATATAAGCGGCAGTGTGAATGACTGTCGTCTGGAAAACGATCAGTCTCGCGAGTACAAGGAACGGGAACGCGAGCGGGAGAACAGGGAAAGGAGAGACCGGAGTGATCGGGATCGCGGAGATCGCATGGACCTCAACGAGTGCAGGATGGATCGTGGTAGGGACAGAGGAAGGGGACGGGATCGTGGTCGAGATAGACGGAGAGATAATCGTGAAGGTCGCGACAGAGAGAGGGACGAGAGACGCGACAGGGACAATCGTGAAAGCCGGGAGAGCCGGGAGAGCAGCAGCAGACATTCGGAGGGACCGAGTGTGCAAAATCAAAACGTCCAGGAAGGCGAGGGTATGACGAAGAAGGAGAGCAAGCCCAGTCTAGCCGAACGACTGCGACAATTAGCGGACGGTACGTTACCGCTGGATGACCGGATGGATAGGAACATGCGTGGTAACCGCACCGAGCGCAACAATGAGCGGAACGACAGGAACTTTGAAGAAAGCCCCGGAGGTGCTACAGGTCGACGGCCACCCGGCGACATGCCGATCTCGTTGATGGACCTACCCAAGTTCGGCGGAGTGCTGCCGCCTGATCGAACAGACTTTCCGCGAGGACCGGATTTCCGGAGCGGGCCGCCGGACGCGCGCGAATTTCCGCAGCGCGGCCTGCCCGATCGGCCTGATCGACAGAATTTTCCACCGCGCGGTGGACCGAGGGCTTCGCAGATGGACGACTTCCTGGATCCCAGGATGCAGTCTAGTATGTTCCCGGAGGACTACGAGAGCAGGCTAGGCCATAATGGACCGCGACCTGATGACTTTCCGCCGGGTAGGCTAGGCCCGGCTCGAGACGAGTTCGAGCGACCGGAAGTGCGTGCACGCAGACCGCCTGTTGACGAGTACGAACGTGAGCGTTTCGAGTACGAGATGAGACGCGAAGGATTCGATCCGCGGATGCAGGACGGCTTCGAGCTTAGAGGTCACAATGAGCGTTCCGACTTCGATCTCCGCAGAAGAGGAGACTTCTTTGGTGGCCCAATGGAGCCTGTGTTTGGAATGCCGCCTTTAATGGGGCCAAAAGGACCAAGAGGACCGGTTGGACCTGATGGATTTGGACCACGCGGAGCCAGGGGGCCCGGTAAGACATGCATTTTATCATTTTCTTTGTATTCGAGAATGCTACTTGTAATATAGAATGTTATTAAGCATATTTATAACATAAAACCATATTTCTTGTTGCAAATTGAAATCTTATAGAAAATATTTAAATTTCTTTATTTTGACAGAACAGTATTAATATTAGGATTTAATATTATGTCACAGACAAATTAGTCACTTTAACTTTACAAACAGCCTTAATTTATTATTTATTTTTAATCTTTTCCTAATATGATACATATTCTTCATTTGGAACATAGAGACACTAAAATTTGGAAATAAATATATATTTATTGTAAAATACTCTTAAATTATTAAAAGCATTCAAATTTACTTTATAACAATAATATTTAATTGAGTTGAATATAATATCTAAATTGAAAACATAACAATGTAAAAAATTTAGTAAATGCATCATAATCAAATTTTTTAAACTTTAGTTTTAATTAAGAAAAGGGAAAATAAGAAAGAATGGAAAATAATAACTAAATATTGTTTCAGGAGAATTAAACTTTATATTATATGTCTATTTTATTATATATGTAAAATACGCGATATATTCGGTTCCTGTGTTCACATAACGCATGTATTGCATGGCACAGCACAGTAATTATAAACTTTTGACGAACTTATGTCACATGTTGATACATAATAACAATAATTTTACTTGTAACTATCCGTACGAATTTCTGGATGTTAGTTTGTTTATTTAATTTCTTCGCTCTACGATTTACATACATTATTATTAAAAAACATATAAAGCGAACGAAAATTTATTTTATTAATTGCAGCGTTACGAATGTGATTATGTTCTTGCTTCGTGCGTGTGTCACTTTGCCGTGTCTTTTGTAGGTCCGCTGATGTTCCATCTACGTGGTATGGGTCCGAGAGGTATGAGACCTGGGATGAGGCCGCCTTTCGCACCTCGAGGTCCACCGTTCGATCCCAGAGAAGCGGACTCTTTCTTCCGACCGCCGTTCGATGATATGCGCGGTCGTCCAGGACCGCACATCCGACCACCGTTCGGCCCGATGGGCCCGCCAGCGATGCATGGACCAGACGGACCATGGAGGAATCAGGAGGGCGGTGGTCCAGTACCCGCATCATGGCCCGGACAGGAACCCGATGCACATGGGCAACGTGAAAATCATCTTCCACGAGACAAGCAAAAATTGGCGAAGCACCAGGACTTTAAAAACATGTCCGAGCGGGAGAACCGCAACCGAAACCGAAAATCCAGGTGGGGTAATGTCAGTCCACCGCTGACGGACGACGTGGACGAGATGCCATCGGAGGAGGCAGAAAATAAGGTGGAGACATCGGATGGCGGAGAACTAGAAACGAAGGATAGCTTTAATGCTTCATCCTCGATCGTCGATCAGCAGATTCTTTTAATGCAAAAGGAACCAGATGAATCGGCGATTCAGGAGCAGGATGTGATGCATAATGACAGAGAAAATGTGTTTGCGAGTATACCGAACGATAAGGGCAGCGATGAGATTAGCTATAAAAATGACAAGAATCAAGCCAATACCTTCGAAATGGAGGAGGGTTATATTTACAGTAGCGATTTGGCGCTAAAGCTGCGGGGTGAAGAGGAACAGTTTGAATACGAAACACCCATTCCAGCTGAAGGTGAAGATTCAGCGCAACAAAATGTGGTACAATCGATCGAACAAATAGAGCACGCCAGTGAGAATCGTAGTGAGCAATCAGTGGAACAGTAAGCGGATTCGTTATAAATAGAGAGAAAGAGATAAGGAAAAGATCGATATTGGAAAAATAACCAAAGTAAAGTATAAAGAATCTTCAGGCAGATTCGTGTAAAATATCGTTTAAATCGATACGATGTACATAGAGTCGTGCTACAGCGAGAGAGAGAGAGCGAGAGCGAGAGAGAACGAACGAGCGAGCGAGCGAGAGAAAGAGAGGGAGAGAGAGAGCGCGAGAGAAAAAAAGTGAAAACGATTCGATTTTACAGACTCAGAATTATCGCACTCTGGAGTGGTGGGGGAGCCGTTGGGTCCAGTGAGTTGTTTTGAGTATCTTTCAGTCGTCTGAATATTCAATTGTTGACTCTCGTGTAAGTCTTAATCAAGATTTCTTCCCAACTGAAATCTGCTGCATAGATAATTGCTGTGATAGAGTGAACACAGGACCTGTTTATTCGTGTAGAGGTATATACAGAGATCTTAATCGAAATTCTTTTATCATCTACTTTTTTCTTCTGTATTTTTTTACGTTGAATAACGGTTGCAAACGATGCATAGAGTTACATATATACATGTATGTATGTATATATTAACACACATATATATATATATATATAGACACATTCGAAAGAATTCCATCATTGCCATCTGTAACAGATCAATCTCCAGTCAGTCTTTTTGTAGTTTTATTAAGAACTTTCCTATAGTTAATTTCGGATCATCTATCGGGTATTGTACAGCGAGAATATCGTACCTCATACCCCTTTGGTGAGGATTAATTTATTGAATTGTACATACTTTTATATTTTCGTAGCAGAACAAATGAATATAATGTGCTGATTGCCATTGCTCAATCAAAGAAAGAAAAAGAATAAATATTTTATATATAACGTCTTTGATAACAAAAGAAACATGGCCTTGTTATTCCGATACGCGCGTAGCTCCCAATCACGACAAAATGAAAACGACAGACTAAGTCTACACGTGTATAATATACGAATTATATTTCTAGGCATCTACAGAGACATGTACATAACACAGTTCAGAATGTATCCGTTTCTCTTTTTATTCTTCATCTTTTTATCGGTTATGCGAAAATTAGCTTATTCTACCCTTGGATTTTACACAATCGAATAATTCAATAATGATTCGTTCTTCGCTAACTCACGGCACAGATTCATTTCATTCTGCATGAGGAGATTTAACGTAATCTGTTCGAACATAAAAGCGAGAATGATTATAAAAATATGACGGATCCCATTTAATGGCGTACACGCGCCATTCCATTTAACTTACACACACACATACACACATTTACACACACGTACAGACAACTTGGTTCCTGTGTTCACATACGCATGTATTGCACGGCGCAGCGATGGAAGACACGTGCTTGCGCTCAAACTGAGTGACAAGTGCAAGGTATTGTTCCCAATTACTTTCACATACCGTTAGTCAAGAAATGTGACAGATGGTCTTAAGAGAGCCATTGCTTGGCCGCCACCACTCCAGGATGAAACTCGTCGATACATATATTATCCATTTAATTAATTATTGTGTATCTTTAACGATTAGAATTATTGCTTACGGCTAAGAGATGGTATTGAGAGAGAACGACTTCCAAAGTTGAAATGTCCGATCGTGTTCCAATTGTTGGACTCGTCAACTGAACCGACTCTTTAATTCTGACACGTTAATATTAGACGTTCACTTCGCGCCTTTAATGATAAATAAAAAAAAACTGGATTGTTAAGAGATAATCGTGGTAGACTTTCTAACGAGCCGTTAAACTAGGATATGATAGCATTATTTCGACGCGTAATAACGACAATGTTTGATATTTTCACGTTAAAACGCATGTATGCCTATTTCTTTGCTTTGAGCTTACTTTACTATAAGTTTCGTTTTACGATCATATATTCATATATGTGAATCCATGAACAAAAACAGCAACTGTATTTAAGAGCGTATACTTAATATGAACATAAATACAAATTGACAAAATATTATTTCTTTTCACTAGTAGCGTATTGGTACTTATCGTAATTTTCAATATACAATGTCCATATTTTGTTGACTATTTTCATAAAGCATTGTAACGCATATAAAAACCAGAAATTCTATAAAATGTACTATACAGGTAACGATGTGCTGAAATTTGTTTAATCTATATCACATATATTTGTTTTTTTTTTTCGAGATTAATTTCTTTAGAAACTGCTGTAGTTCAAATATAAACAATTTTCGAAATGAGTGAATAATGGATATAAGTGAAGAATCTTTGGGACGAATTGAACATTGTTATTATTTATTTAATGTGTAGTTGCATTTGCTTTAGAATTCATGTAACACATTAAAGATGCATTGTAATCAGAAGTTTTATGGATGTAGAATTGACAAAAATTGAAAAAATGAGAGCAAACCTGGAGTGGTGCGCGGCACTACATTCTAGGATTTTATACGTATATTAGTACGGGATTACACATTTTTAATCCGACCGTAATGTGTAACTTTTTGAAGCGTGTTATGTTTCCTCGTGTTCAATATTACCTCCAGAATTTCAACATTTGCGGGGGATAGTATTTTAATTTTTTAAAAGTATTTTATTTTTTTGTAATTTTTTATATATATATAAAAAATATATATATACATATATATATAAATATATGTCATTTTATATATAATATATATACATGTATATGTATGTAATACATAAAATTATATATAATGTATATCATTTTATGTTATATATAATATTACAATATATATAAAGAGAGAAAGAATTTCTTTGCAATATTAGATACTATACAATTCTATTATTTTTAGCTTGACTCTAGTTGATCTCTTTATCTTTACTTATATCTTAACATAATAATGAATTATTATGTATACTGATTTCTTAATGACATTTCTAATATTGTATAGATTAATTTTTCGATTTTTAAATTTATTTTTCTCAGAAACAAGATGATACATGCAAAGATTTTGTTTTATATGTTTATCTTATTTTTGCACGAGGAATCATCCTTTTTTGATTGCAACACGATTTCAAATATACTGTATATAAAATATTTTCTTTTGTAAGATTATTTTATAAAATATGTTAAATTTCTTTCTTATTTCAAAGAAAACTTGAATTTATTGTTAAATATTTAATAATGCGATTGTACTGCGAGCGTATTATATAATACGTTTTCAAAACGATTGTGCACTATTCAACTACATTTAAAAATTATTCGTTAAATTTATATACGTACATAATCCCGTGAATTACAGAATTAATAAACAAAATTTCAATTTTGTCATCACTGATAATCAATTTTCATAAAAAATCAAAGATAATCTCCGATGTCAATTTTTATGCTGTTATTTCAATTTGATTTATGAAACAATTAATTGAATATAAAAACACAAGATAATTCAACATTGATTCATAGCTTGAATAGTTTAATTTTTTTTATTCTTTTTTATTCAACGAAGTCATAAAAGAGATGGATAATCGATTAATCATAAAATAATCATAAGATCGTGTTTTGCCATATGTAGAGAAATTTTAATATTTATGTTAATATGCTATATGTTATATATAGCGTTGTCGATACTCGGAGTATCTAAGAAATACAGGGTAGTTCCGGACATTTGCGACAAACTTAAAGGGGTGCTAGATCTCGGTAAATTGAACAATTTTTGTTAAGTAACCAGTGTCCGGCGACGCCTTTAATGGGCCATCTACAATGAGTCGCAGTCGTAAGAAATTGACCAATCACAGTTCATTATTCTCCTTGCGATCGAAGAATAATGAACTGTGATTGGTCAATTTCTTAC
>NJRP01000356.1:14085-38931 GCA_003063835.1 Aphaenogaster floridana
ATCCTGCGGATGAGCTCATTTTGGGTATCGACAGGGGTCGTGTACATCAAACTTTTGACATGCCCCCATAAGAAAAAATCAAGGCACGTCAAGTCAAGAAATACACAACCGTCAACAATGTTCAACAGAGCCTAGCGCCTTAAGGAGGCGTCGCCGGACCCTAACAGCACACGTAGATTCTGAGAATGTTCGGAGGATATCACCAATATATAGGATATTATAGGGATGTTCTCAGTATATTAAGTATATTCTTAGTACATTCTATGAATGTACGGAATATTATGTGCTGTTAGGGGACACGGGTTACTTAACAAAAATTGTTCAATTTACCGAGATCTAGCACCCCTTTAAGTTTGTCGCAAATGTCCGGAACCACCCTGTACAAACTTATTTTAATATTATTTAATTGAATACGAGAGCATTCATAGAAAAAGGATATTATACAGAATAGGAATAATTGAATCGTTCACGAAAAACAAAGCACTTTGATAAATTGTTACTTTTCTCTAATAAGAGTTTGATTAGAGAGGCTTGATGTAGTAAAATTATAATATTAAATATTCATTTGTATTCCATCTTTTTGCGGAATTGTCCTATATGATATAATGCTACGTACAGACAATATGAAACTGCATCTATAATAGGTAAGTATTATATCAGTTTTAGTCATATCACTTATATTAGTAGATTGCAATAAGCTTTGTAATGATATAACTGCATAAAATATTAATAAGAAAGATTAATACATATGTGTGTGCGGATATTTCTAAATTTTATATTGACAATCACTGCCTGCTCCAGATTATGAGACATATGGATACAGAATTACAAACAAAACGGTATGATAAAATGAGGAAATCAATTTCAGTTATTTCGATGCATCCTTATTTTCCTTCACAAGTTGACGCAGCATAGCAGATAACTTTTAGTCACACACATTAATTTGAAATTTGCTATTTATTTTAATCAAGCGATAAAGTAACAAAGCAAATTCGTGTCGCGATTAAATGAGATAATGCTTCTGGTTCAAAAAACGTTTTTACAGAAAATACTTAATTGTCAGTAATTGATTATATACAATATAAATAACTTTTTAGTATACCGCCGGATTGGAAATACGTAATAAAGTCAAAATCTCGAGCTTATATAATATAATGAATATATATAGACATATATTACATAAGTTAACTAACATATGTATACATTATAAGCAAACTAGTCGCGATTTATACTTTAAGAGAATCTTAAGTTTTTTTTTATACAAAAAAGAATGCATACACATGCCTATCTTATTTTATTTTTATCTTCAGTCACATTTAAGGCTAAATGTAAGAATGAAGAAAATATTTGTATAACATTAATGCCTTTATTACTTCGTAATATGTAGATAATTAGATTGGATATATGTTGCACATATAATTGAATACTTATATATAAATTGTATATGTAATTGAATAATAAGGGGCAGTTGTGGCTCAGTGGCAGAGTGACCGCCTAATATAATTGAATAGTAAGAATGGTCACTGTAGAAGAGACCAGATACATTATCTTCCTTAACATTATCATACTGTGAATATATAGTCGGATTATGAGAATTTTAAAATACATTTTCGACAAACATTTTAGCAGCCGTTATAGAAAAAACTATCTATATCTATTAATACGAGAATAAACACGTGGATTATTCACAAACGTCATATATTTTTACAAATTCCCAGTATTGTAAAAACAATGTGTGTTAAATGAAATATCAACTTACATTTTGTGTTTATCATATCCTAAAGTACTTTTACGCAGTGGCATTTGGAATCTGTATCTATGAATGATAAATAACAACAGTATATTGAATACTAAAGCACAAATTCTGGTAAATGTATAGAACGTATATACAAAATATGCAACAGTAATACAATAGTCACTATCGCTTTAAAAAGTAAAATATATTCGAAATATCCAAATGTGAGATAAATCCCTACAAATATAGAGAAAATACCTTACAAAATATCGTGGTCATTTCTTACGAGATTAATGAGATACTGGAAAAATGTTTACATATGTAAATATTAAATGCTGGAATATATTAATATATATATTATATAAAAACGTTGAACGATAGTAAAGTTCTATTAAAAGTTCTTATTCGATTGGAGTGTAGATTTTAAAAGATGAATATTAAGATATAATAAGATATTGATTCGCATTTACATTATGACAATAAACAGGAAGCATAATTATCTCGGACCTGTATTTAGGTTCGCTCAACTGGATAGCAGAATAATTAAAGTAAAAAGAAAAAATATATATGGACGTATAAAATAACGTAAACAACAATTAATGCCTGTATCGATAAACTCCAGGTTTCATCTTTTACGTCCGCAAACAAGTTATAAAAATCGCGTAAAATAAAAAACTCATCCCTTATTTTGTTTTATCTATCGCTTCCAATCGTTCAAGAGTAGGCGGATGTGAATGATTCCAACTGGAGTACAATTTATCAAATAAAGGATATTCTAAATTGTCCTTCTGTAATTTTAGCAAAGCTTCCTTTAAAGGCTCACCATAGCCTAATTTCGTAGCAAAGCTGTCTGCTTGAAATTCATATCTTCGACTGATCACCACGCTAATAAAACTAAAGATCTGAAAATAATCAAAGAATTTGGGTAGATAATCTCTTGTTTAATGTGCAATACAAAAATCACATAGAAAAATTTAATGGATACTTACAGTACTCAGTGGCAATAAAATATATATTAATACAATAGCTAGACCAATAATGGTAGGCTGAGTGTCCACAAAGCCAAAAGCTTCATACATTGGTGTGTATCGCATGAGTTTGGCAAACATAATAAAATCGAATGCAATTATTATCTGAAAAATATATATTTATTACTAAAAATAATTTAGAAGACAAAGACAAATCTAAAGAACTTCTCAGGTCTTACGTAATGTATTTTATGTTATTAAATATATTAAAATAATTTAATAATGATTCTTTAATGATTTCAGAGCCAATTTTTCTTTAGAATATATTGAAATATTATTATTACAAGGCTAATTCCAAAATGACACAATATGTAAAATATAAACCAACTTTAAAGTTATACCTGGCTCAGCAGAAATCCTTTCACAGTATGATTATGTTTCCAATGACCCAGTTCGTGTGCGAGTACCGCCAGTATTTCATTTGTTTCACAACCATACTCTTTGTCGGTGTCTTTGTCGGCGTCATTGTCGGTGTCATTGTCGTCTTTCTTGGCATATTCCTTAATGAGTGTATCAAAGAGAACTATCCTTTTGTATTTGTAAAAACCATATAGGTAGGCATTGCTGTGTGATGATCTCTTGGAGCCTTCAACTACAAACAGCTTGTACAAAGGAAATTTCAAGGAAGCCGCCAATTCTTCGATCTTTTGCTTTAATTCGCCGTCAGGTAACGGTGAATATTTGTCGAATAATGGTGCGATTACTTCTGGATACAGGAACATCATGAATAACGAGACTATTAGACATAATATCCACAAGTAAAAGTAGAAATAATTGCCACCATTTTGCACAACCCAAATTATACCACTTAGGAGAGGTAAAGCGATAATTTGATTCACGAAAAAGCTTTTAATCTCGTCTTTAATAAAAAACATAGCTGTCTGTAAATAAGTATTAATATTCGTTAATTAGCAGATCTCTTACAATCAAGTCTTATGCTCAATAATTAAATGTATAAATATATAAAGATATATTTTTAAAATATTAATATAACTGCAAAATATGTTACATGGAGAATCTTACTTGTTTATTAAAGCCATGTTTCTCCTCCACAACAAAAGTATTGTATATCCCTATCGGCAGATTAACTACTTGGGAAAATATGGATGTAATGAATGTACATATCATGCTTATCAGAATTTCATTCTCGTGATTAAAACCGTAGTACTTGGCTATTTCAATGCTCCGTTGCCAGAAATAGTAATAGAGATAAGCTAACAGGATTATCTGTAAAAGTACCATGTTATATAACGCAAATTCATGAATAATACCTAAAATAATTTTTTCTATTTTAATCAACAGTATATAGAATTTGTAGAAGCGTTTTATGATACTCACTGAATTATAAATCTTAGAATATACGTCCCGTACAATACTAAAGCTATTTCTGTGTAATGCGTATGCACGAGCCTTATCGTACACATCCTTGGTCATTAAACCCTCGATCGATTTTGGTAAATCAACCAGACGTTGCATCAGTGCTCTCTGTAACATTTACAATGTACATAAATCACCATCATAATTAATGTACTCTAATTACATCAATACCTTTCCGAATCTACCTTATGTTTTAATCTTCTCTATAAGGAAAAATAAAAATTGAAATAAATGCGATACAAATAAAATGTAAATAAATATGTAAATGTAGGGATTTAACTGACACAAATAATATTAAGTCTTGCTAGCTTTAGGAATTATATAGCATCCTTACCCAAGCATTCTTTTAGAATGATAAAATGAAAAAATATGTGAGATTTTAAAGGTTAGAAAAGCAAACTTACCTGACGTAATTTCAAATAATAATTCCAAAAGCTTAGTAGCCACATCATGAACAAAATCGTCCCGAGAAGATGTTTCTCCAAAAAAATCACAAGTGCCTCCATTTCGTCAATGTATTAACGAGATATTCCCATTAGATCGATAGACCTGGCCGCCCCAGCTTATTCAAGCTTGCTCCAGGCTCCAGCTCGCCGCTGACCAATCAAAACGCGACAGCGCCAGTTAAACATGAACTAATCATAAAGGTTGTTTTGTAGCTGTTATATTTTTTGCACTTCAAATGAAATATAATATATAATAATATATATAATATATAATAATATATATATATAATATATAATAATATAATAATTATTGTATATAATAATATATAATTAGATGTTGAAAAGAAAAAGGTAAAATGTACAAGAAGCAAAAATATACTTCAGCTGCAAAAAATAAACCATAATAGCTCAGTTATACGGCCCGATTTACGCCGAAGTTGTAACATCGATGTACTATCCGATCCAAAATTTGTCTTTTTTTAATCATAATGATCATTTAAATATGACCCTATAACTGAAAAATTTCCATTGAGATCTCAATTGAGAATAAAATCTTTATTGAGATCACAATTGAGAACACAATTGAGAACAAAATTTTTATTGAGATCTCAATTGAGATCACAATTGAGAATAAGGATTTTCAGTAGGGGAGCCTCTTTTTGATACTTAAACTACACAATTTCTAGTATATTAAAAGATTGATTCAAATATTTAGAATATCAAAATAGACTTGTATATTTAAATAATCATTATGATCAAAAGAAAAAAATTTTGGATCGGATAGTATGTACATCGATGTTATAACTTCGGCGTAAATCGGGCCGTGTAACTGAGCTCATAGATATATACATATACGTATAATAACTTGACTGTCTGTAACAAGTACTCTGCTTGTCCTTCTTGGAGGTTTAAATTTTTCAGGTTTCTAATAAGTCTTAAAATTTTAATTAGTGCTACCTCTTATCTCTGGTTATATTCTCCTGACACTTTGTCGATTTTTGTGAATTAAAAATTTTGTCAGTAATTTGAAATTATAAGCTCAATTCCGTAATTAACCACCGTCGATAAAGTTCGCGGTGACTTTACCGACTATCAGTAATCACCTGTATTACCATATCAATCACCGACAAAATATTTAATTCTCAAAATCAAAGTATATATCAGAGGAAGTAAAAGTCTAAAAAGTCAAAACTCCGAACATTGCAATTTCAAACGTTTTATTTATTGTAAATTTTCTTTCTCTATTTACATTAGCCTGAGCAAGATTATAACTAGTATACCAACGAAACACACACATACACACACACACATACACACACAAGCATATACAGGCATAATGCCTAAATATTTGAACGGTTTATTTAATTATTAAATAATGCATACATTCTGGTTATGCCCACAACTGCAGCGCAATTTTATATTTAATATTCTTAAACAATTTAAATAATTATTTGCGTAAAACAAATTTTTCAAGCAATAAAATACAGTAGGCAGCGCGCGTTTATTGGAAGTTAGTTTTCGTGAAGGAAACTCACAGCCGCGCTGAAATGGAACGGCCATCCGACACCGCGATTTAATACGAATAAGCGGCCATTCTTCTTCAAGGCTGTTCCTTTGTCATGCTCCTCGGTCAAGTTTTCGCCGTAGTAGAGACTCCGTGGATCGGCCAGGGCCGTGCTCTTGCCACAGTGACCTCAAAAGAGAACAGAGAAAGACTCCACACGAGATACCTGACGAAGGTCAACATCGAAATTCGAAAGACTCCTGACAAACGATTTCACCTCCGTTTTCGTCACTCAAAAAGTCGCCTCCGAAATTTCATAGACGAAGGGACGGCCGCGCGGCTCGCTCGGGACACCCTGTAGAGAGAAAGACACAAGGAACGGGGCGAGGAGGGGAATAATCAAGAGCGGCATTAAGAGACGCGGGCATATGTGTGGTCGTCTGGTCCCACTAGCGCTGGTCTTTCACCCGCGACGAGTAAAAACCTTGGGGGCCCCGGCTTTATTTTCGTCAGTTTTCAAGTCGGGCTCTGTGTCTAACATAAGATGCACTCCCGATCGCCCCTCTCTCGCGCGCGCGATGGAAACTTGATGACGAGGGGTGGGAGGCTGGGGGAAGATCGGGAGGGAAGAAAGGGAATCGCGCCTACGATGTCTGCCGAGCATAATGCGCCAGTATGCGTTTCCTCTCTTTTCCCTCGCCGGCGTAGAGGCTACCCGACTCTCTTCTCTTCGTGCCACGTCTACTTCTTCCTTTTCTCTTCACTCCGCAAGAATTCCCATTCAGTGGAGATTAACTTATCTCCCGATTGCGCCCGGGGTGGCCGGCTCCGAGAGAATCGTTCAACGTAAATTCCGCGTGGAGCGGAGTTCTATAAATAATTGATAGATAATAATAAAGCTGGGGGAGAAAAAGAAGAGACAAACAAAGATGAGGGAATACCCAAGCAGAACGAAAAGTCAAAATGACGCCAAATGACACCTTCCCAGATAGCAAAGAGAATCCAAAGAGAATTCTTTTGGAATTCCCGAATTATGAGATGAATTCCCTTTTCATCCCATTTCTGTTCTAAAGGCACTCTTAAGGGTTCAAAAAGAATTCACTTTTATGTCACTAAATTCTGGGCTCTTTTTTAGATACAAAAGGAATTCTTTTTTATACTCCATAAGAATTAATATATTATTGAAAAGGAATTCTTTTTGAGTTCATTTCGAACAGGTTACGCTAATTCATATAGAATTTAAAAAAGTAAATTCTTTTTGAATTCATAACGACCACTTGTGCTACCTGGATTTGGTCCGTCATTTTGAGATAATTTTGACGTCATTTTGTGTGACGTGACTTTCTGTTCTGCCTGGGTATGCAGGATTCGTTTTCACGTGTGTTACGTCAATTAAAAATGAGTTCTCTCTAAATATTAGATATACGATAATGGGGGAGAGAATAGAAAAATATTAGATAAATTAGGCCCTGCGCACAATGGAGGAATATGAATTAGGAATAGGAATTAGAATTTTAGAATCAGTTTCCTCAATGAAGACTATAGATAAATAATAAGTATGTTGTGCTTCGTATAACACATTTATGTCTTGTACCTTATTAATATCCATTGTGCGTTACGTTCAATATTCATTGAGGAAACTGATTCTAAAATTTTCATTCCTATTCCTAATACCTAATATTCCTCCATTGTGCGCAGGGCCTTAGATAGACCGTCTGTTTCGCGTTATTTCGCTTTATTATTATTTAACGTCGCTGACGGAGTCGTTATTATGTGGCTCGCACGAGTACATCGTGGAAGAGCGCAGGTTCGAGTTACTCGCTCTTCCTTCCCTCGTGATGCAGCTGATAAGTCGACGTACGTAATATGCCAGACCACATCGCGGGCATCGCTCGAGTCTCGACCGGTGTGTGTACACATGGCGTGTCGTGAAAGCGACACGCAGCTGGACGAGGGGGGAATCGGAAGACAGGACGAGGGACTGACGTTACGGGAAAAATTATTAGATTATTTATTCTTTCAAATCCAATGTTTCAAATTTCAATAGCGGCAGGGAGTTGAATTTACAGAATTTTATGTGGCACAGCGCACATAGAGTACACGTGCGTAGAGATTCGTGTAACCTTTCGGTGCCGGGGTCTCGTTTCCCGCCTGGAAACTGCGGCGATAAAGAGAAAGGATTAAACGGCGACGAAGAAGCAGGAAGAGAGAGAGAGAGAGAGAGAGAGAGAGAAAATATGAAAGATAGAGAGAGAAAGAAGATATGAGAGTGAGAGAAGGAGAGAGAAACAAAGGGAAGGGAAAAAGAAGCTGCAGAGAAAGGAAGAGGAGGGGGAGGGGGGAGTACGTACTACGAATACGTGCGTAAATCGACTGGTAGTATAGTACTATGAGTCAGTCACACCCACAAGCCGGTTGTGGGTTCAAGATTCTCCCTCTCTCTCTCTTCTTCTCGATGTGTACGTTGTCTCTCTTTCTTTCATGTTTCTCTTCGCACGCACGAACGCGTGCGACTGTGCACGCATTGGCACGAGGTCACGCGTACGTATCGTATCTATCGGCCTTGCCACACACACGCACACGCCGCGCTTCTAATCGCGGTGCTCATTGCGCTCGTACCATTGGCGATAAGGACGCGAGATAGCGTGGGAGTTTTCGGAGCGTCCCTTCTCCCCCCCCTCGCCGGATTATCATGGCGTAATCGGCGGGAATCGGCCGTATCGATCAGGGCCGTAACATTGTCACGCCGGTATAAGAAGGGCCGATGGAAAAGCGAGCTCGCTTCCGGGTGTACCGAGCCAAGATACCTAAATTCTCCCTTTTTTACTTTTCTTTTTTAACGGGAGTTTTAGAACGTGTTAAAATCGTGAGAGTCTCTCTATCGATCGAGGGATTCCTCGTCCTGGTAAAAGCCCACTCATAATTCTCGGGAAGCGCGAATCGCCAGAAGCTCGTTTCTCATAGGATTCCTCAAGTGAGAGTTCAAAAACACTGTCCGCTGTTCACTGTCACTGTCCACAAACACTGTTCAAGTCAGTTTAGTATTTATACAGTTTATTAAAAAATGAATTTATTTCAGTAGTTCATGTGTATAAATATTCCCATACAGCACAGAACATTGCAGCAATATTGCAATATTGCTGCAATGTTGCTGCAATATTGCAATATTGCTGCAATGTTCTGTGCTGTTAGGGTTATTATTACTATGAGTAAATCTGTAAAATAAATAATAGTAAAATATACATTTCTTTGCAGTTAACGTGAAACATATGGCGGGTCAATAAAAAATTGTCTAAGCGGTGTTCAAATTTTTACTTGAGGAATTTTAGTTTCTAGTCTCTTTGATAAGGATGCTACTGATCACCCCGGGGCTCCTCGCGGCCGTAAACCGGTCCTGGGCGCGCTTCGTCAGCGCTCGAAACACCTGACGAAACGTCCGCGGCGATGCACGATGCAACTGATAAATAACAGCAGCGGCGGCGGGAGGGAGGGAGAGGCAAAAGGGGCAGGGTGTACAGCGCTGCATTTGGAATGTATGCACGAATCCCCGCGCGGCCGGACGAGTGAGGAATCGTCTTTGTGCGGGCAACCGAACGGAACGGGTCGGCTCGGACAAATCGCTTCTTCGCGGAAGGTGCACCTTAAGGACCATAGCACACAGAAAAACGTAAACAGTAAGATTTAAGGAGTAAGCGAATCGGCCAATCAGAGCCGAGAATTTCAAAATGATAACCTTACATTTTCGACGATTCTTGACTACGATTGGCTGATTTGTTTGTTGCTTAAGTCTTACCGCTTACGTTTTTCTGTATGCTATGGCCTTAAAGCGGTGTCTACAATGAGAATTTAAGTCGCAAGATTTAACATATCGACCAATCAAAATTGCGGTCTTACTTTTAGAATGCTCAACTGTGATTGGTCGATATGTTAAGTCTTACGACTTAAAATCTCATTGTAGACACCGCTTAAGGGCCATGGCACACAAAAAAACGTACGCCGTAAGACTTAAACTTAAGTGAATCGATCAATCATAAGTTTTGAGTTTTAAGATGGCGTTCTTAAGTCTCGATTGTGATTGGTCGATTCGCTTAAGTTTAAGGCTGGCTTCACATGGAGCGTACTTTGCGTACCAGCCAATCACGCATTGTCGTTAGCTTTCCAGTAGATAATACAAAACGCGGAATTGCGGATTTGTGATTGGGTACGCAAGTTACGCGATACGCAAAGCACGCTCCAGGTGAAGTCAGGCTAAGTTTTACTGCGTACGTTTTTTTGTGTGCCATGGCCCTAACACATTTATATTTTTACTGAACTGACATCTTTACGAACATACTGTTCCTCAGCGTTATTCCTCCGTTCCTCCTGTGTTAATGAATTACGTTTCATATGTTAATACTGAGAACTGTTCTCTATTCTCCGTTTCCTGTTCCTTATTCCTTTCATTGTGCGGAGCCCCTAACAATGATTGAAACAAATAAATATCCCTTCCACAAACAAATGTCTCGCATCGGTGATCGGATGCATAAACTACATGCTCAGCGCTGACTTTGGTGATGCAGCGACTGATTCGCGATTATCGTCCCGTAAACGGACGATTGTCATTTGAAGCGCGCCGATTTGAATCTAAAGGGTTAATCCCTTGTTTCCCGATTTATGATATACGTCCATTTCCAATGTAGATTAACTTTAATTTCATTTTGTAAAATACTTTTTTTTTTAAATATAGAAATTTTTATTAAAAAATACGCAAGGTTTTAAAAAAAATTCCCAAAGTTTCGTTTTTTTTGGCTTCCTGACTAGGCATAACCCCTTAAGAATTAGAAAAAGATAAAGAGTAAATTAAGCCGAGATAAAAGTTAATCTACACAGGCCGGAAATGGACGTAAACACGGAAACCATGAGTCCCCGATACAGAGGATTGCCTACACAGCAATTTAATATTGCAACAATGTAGCAATAATATTACAATATTGCGTAATATTACGTGGCAATATATCAGTAATATTACATAAATATTGCTGTAATATTAAATGTCCGCAGAAATTCATCGCTGAAATCTTTCTGCGATATTTCAGTAATATTACGGTAAGATATCTATAATAATATAGTGATATTTGTGCAATATTACGGTGATGTATTTGCAAAATTGAATAAAATACTTAAATGTGTAAAATTGTTTTCCAAAATAATATTTACTCTTGGTGCCCAATTTTAGGGACTCTCCTTCAAAGAGCATATGATTAGAACATGAGTGAAAAATCTCATAGTGCTGTGTCTTTTATATTCTATCCTGTGATTTTTTACTCACAAGAAATAGAACTCTGCCGCGTCCATCTGGCGGCGGTGTCAAAATCATATATCACACTGCAATATAAATATTACAAAATATTACATTGTGATATATATCGCAATGTAATATCTGAGTAATATTTCTGTAATATCTCATTCTTATTCTAATATTACTGCAGTATTGTAATATCACTGTAATATTACTGCAATATTACATGCTGTGTAGATGTGTATCTCAAAACTTGATAAAAATTACAAAAGTGAGCGAATACACTAGGGCCCGTATTCTGTACCCTCTTTTATCGATAAAAGTGCTTTAAATGTGGCTTCTCAGCCAATCAGGTGGCTTAAGCCTCTTTTAGAGGCACTTATTATTATCAATAAAAGAGGGTACAGAATACGGGCCTAGGTTTTGATTAGGGTTGGGAAAGTTACTTTATAAAAGTATCTAGTTACAGTTACAGTTTTTTCATTGAAAATGTAACTAGTTACAGTTACAAGTTATCGATTCTGAAAAGTAACTCGTTATAGTTAGTTACTTAAAAAGTAACGAGTCGTTACTTTGCAATTACTTTCTTGCAATGAAAATAAAAAGGTAATAGAATTTTACCTAAAAAAAATTTTTTTTTGTTTTCTCCTTTCCATTCGTAAGTTGTATCGCAAGTCGAGAACAGTTGGGAGCATGTACATTGGATTATAAAGTGTCGATTACGATGTTTATGCACAAGTTCAAGACCGCCCAATGCAATTGCCAAAAGTTTGAAATATATATAAAGTAATTATTAATGTAACTATTAAATTAGTTACTAGTTACCGAAAATATGTAACTGAGTTAAGTTACAGTTACAGATGGAGAAAAAGGAACGAAGTTAGAGTTACCGAAAAAAAGTAACTGTAACTGTAACTTCGTTACAAATAACGAGTTACTTCCCAACCCTGGTCTTGATCAATAAAATTATAAAATATTCTAGTCAATTCTCTCATTTTTGTAATTTTCACCAAGTTGTGTGATACACAATCGACCCCCAGATCCCCGATACGAGACGGTACTGGGGACGCTGAGGAAAATCGTCTCGGTGAGAATCGTCGGGGCGACGGGGCCCGAAGTCGGGGCCGCGATCGAGGGGCCCCGGCACGGCGGCGATCTCGCGTGAGCGCGGCCGAGTTCTTTGTGATCGGGACTCGACCGAGAAACCGGTTTCATTGGCGGAAGGCCCTCTCTCGTTCGCGCTCGCTCGCTCGCTCTCCTTCTCTCTCCCTCCTTCCCGCTCCGCGAAGCGGACCGAATATGAATCGCACGCGGCCCGTTTCAATAGACGGAGCTCACGTCGACGCGGCGTGTGCACGCGTAAACTGGTTATCGCTAGATCGTATGTAATCGACATGCGGACGACACGCGTCCGCGTCGGTTGCGTATCGATAAACGCGTGCATGCAGATGCGAGAGCGGCGTGTCAACCCTCTCTTTTTCTCTCCCCCTTTCTTTCTTTTTTTTCCTCTTCGTGCTGGATTACGTAAGCGGGGTGGACGTTCCGAGGGCCCGTCTGCAATCGTGAAGCCTAACATCGAGCGAGAACGAGACTCTGAATATTTAACGCGACCGAATCGCGCGGATCAATTACATCAATTACATGTATACACCGTAAAAAAAAAATAAAACGAAAAAGAGGGTGCTCATCGATAATTGCCGCGACGTGTTAATTGGCTCACGTGCGAACGCGACAAAAGCGAAAGTACGCTTATCGGTATTTTATTACAAAATTGCAGTCATTGCACATATACATCATTCTTACGCATTAATCTCGTGCATTTACACGAAAGTTACACACTCATTAACGTTATTATAGAAATATTACAAACAGGTACAAAAACTACTCTACTAATTTAATCGCTATCTTACGCTATTATTCTCTCGCTCCCTCTCTCCCTCTCTCTCATTCACAATCACCTATTTATTTATCGATTATCTAAATGCCTTGTAAGCGTTAGAGCTTGGTCTTGCTCGCGTGGAATGAAATTGCGTTCGAACGCAGCGAACGATATATAAATACAATGTACAAGTACGCCGTGGCAAAACCGGATGAAACCTCGACGACGAAAGTCTTGAGATCTACCATGAATTCACCTCCGTTCGAATTTATCGAAAATTTTTGAAATCCAAAAATTATAAAGGGAAGAGACTTTATGAGGCTTCATATCCATGTTCTAGTAATAGATGAAATCATGATGACGAATCATCCGTTCGAATTTATCGAATATTTTTGAAATCCAATATATGAAAGAAAAGCAAGACTTCATTATCGAAATTTCATGTCGAGTAATGGATGAAATCTTGATGATAAATCATCCGTTCGAATTTATCGAATATTTTTGAAATCCAAAAATACATAAAAGAAAAGCAAGACTTCGTCACTGAAATTTCAGCCATGTCTAGTGAATGGATAAGATCTTGATGACAAATTCATCCGTTCGAATTTATCGAATATTTTTGATATCTAAAAGTATATTTAAAAAAAAAAACAAGATTTCGTCATCGAAATTTCATCTACGTTCTAGCAGTCGAACTTTCTCCTGTATAAATTTGTAATCTTGCAATTGTTCGGATAAAAAATTGGCGATACCAATTAAAATTATTATAGAATAAATTAGAGATTTCCTATTGTTAATCAGCAACATCAGCCGATACATGTATAATACATAAAAATCATAACACGAAGAGCTAAATACGACGATTCCATAAAAAAAGAGATTCTTAAAAAGTTCTAGCGATAAACACGCATGAAGGAATAGCACTGAATGAGTTAACAGTCCTCGAAAGATCGGCGTAAGACCGTCTCTAACTGTAATCTACGCATTATCCGCTATGTCGTATTTTATCTTTGACCATTCTTGGCAGTGACGATTCGTGAGCTTCGTGTTTGTTAATTTATTCCCTATTCGCGGACGGTACGTGGAAGCTGGCGCGTATTATCTCTATGTATTCCGCATTTTTCGAGAGTTGCAAATAAGATCGACAGATTAATGATCGTTTAAAAAATGTTTATTACAAAATTGTAGTGGCGCCGTTAGACGTGTTAGGCGACCGCAAGGGTAATTTAGTAATGTAACAATCGCTCCCCCCCCCCCGGTAAACATCAGATTCCGGTGTGTTTGATCCCCGGATTCAATCGATTCGGAATTTTTTCTCGCTCGTATGGCTATTTTGTCGCAAATATATAAAATGTGCGTAGAGTAATATTAAATAAAATCACTCGTATCTGAAAGCTTTTCTACGCGCGCGCGCCTACGGACTGGTCCCACATTGCGGTTTAAAAAAAAAAGAAAGGTTGTAGCCTTTGTACATTGTATATGTACAGATATTTGTACAGTTAAAAATTACAGTTATGTACAAGCGCGCTGTATAAAAAAGGTACATCGTCGTATAAAACACAATTATTTACAAAATCTCAGGCTGTAAAAAAGGGCTTATAGGACGAATTATTTACAATAGTCTGGCAATAAAAAGAAGGGGTGTGTACTTGGCCGCGTGTATATATGTATTTAAATAGGAGATCGTATAAATGTCCCAGGGTTTGCTCCGTTTTACTCCGCCTCGAGGAGCGATCCGGCGCCCGGAGCGGTTCCTCCGGGCCGTAGCGCGACGAGATGCGCTTTTTTCCGGGGCAACGCCGCGTCGACCTGCTGGTAAACGTAATCGCTCTGTAACGGTGAGCCCGAGAGCGTCTTCTGGCGTTTCGTGCATGAGACAAACTCGTACACCAACGACTGCTCCTGCCTTGGGAAGTCGTTTAGTCGCGTGTCCAGCAACTCGGCGGCGTCCATGAGATCGAGATCCTCGTAGAGTTGCTCCACGACGATGTCGTCGTCGACGATGTCTATTTGCTTGGCCTCGTCGTACGTAACATTCTCGTCGTCGTTGATGGTCTCGTCCACTGCGGATCCACCTGTCTCGGAATCCGCGTAACTCTCCGCGTCCTCGTACGTCTCATCGTGCCTGTCCCCCTCGTACTTCATCTCGCCGCGTTCAAGAAGCTCCAGCTGGTCGGGATTTACCATCGCCCGCTTGATCGCGGTCGGGTCCTTCCTCGACCATTTCCGCACCTCCTCGTCCATCTTGGCCACCTTCGACGGATGGATGGCCCAGAGACAACCCTTCCGCTGACTGCCGTTACCGGGCGGCTTCTCGATCTTCTCGAAGCACTTATTCAGCGACAGATTGTGCCTCACCGAGTTCTTCCAGCCAGTCGGCGCGGTCGTGAAGTAGGGAAAGTGCCGGCTGCGTGAACGAAACGGGAAAATGGGAAATGAAATTTGCGCGAATCGGAATTTTCGTTACCGTAAGAAAGAAATCGCGGAACTAAATATATTAGATGTATCAGAGAACTATTTATTGCTAAATAATTGCTTAAATTTATGAAATTGACAGATCAATCGAATTAAACTCCATCAGGATTCTAACAATATCCACGCGGAAAGAACGATTTATTCTGAAGTATCTAAAAATTTAGTCAGATACAGATCAGAAAATAATTATGTTGGACCATCCAAAATAATTATGTAGGTCGCTCAAGCTGTTTGCTAGGATGTCAAAACTTTTTGCAGTATTGCTATTATGCTTGAGCGTCCTACATAATTATTTTGGATGGTCCAACATAATAATTTTCAAATCTGTATTTGGCTAAATTTTTAGATACTTTAGCAAAACTGTTCTTTCCGTGGATCGAATTCTAGAGAATTTTATTTTCTCGAGAAATTCCTCTTTTTGTTATTTTGAAAAATATGTCAAACGAGATAATTCGTTAACTGATCGTGACTTAACATCTTTGCTTGACATAGAAAAACCCTAACAAAACACAACTAGAAGGAACGACAGTTATTTTACGAGGATGGCCATGAGTTGCAACGGCGAGAAATGAAGGCAGGTGGTAAACGAGGAGAGCGGGGCCTGCCGTCGATTTCTAGGGGGGACTGTACCCCGGCGTGCCCCTGGTTGTTCCAAGGGCCCCATACAAAATGGCAGCTTCTCGCTTAGTTCCCTTTTCAACCCGTAAAACCCGAGAGAATAAAGAGGGAAAAGACAATACTTTTGCCCCTCGTGTACCTAAGCGCAGGGCAAGGGGGCTTCGCCAGTCCCTTTATTCTTCCGGCCAAATGGCCGAAAATAAGCGTACGAGCGACACGTTATTCATCAAGTAAAAAGTTCCTTGTTGTGTATCCCGAAAATGTCATTTCTTACGTTTGCAATAACTCACGTTTGTTGGCAATTATAATAAATAATGAAAAAGCTAGCGTACAAATTTAATAAATGCTCAGCTTCAATTTCTAAAGCTCGAAAACGCTTTGAAAAAAGTAATTTATTTAAAGAAGCTATTCAAAGAATTTAAATTATTTCGAAATTATTTTGTTCGCAATGCAAAATGCGTTTCTTTTAGATGATATTTTTAAGAAAATTATAATTAGATCTTACAGATAAAAATAATAATTTGCATTTAAAGAAAAAGAATCTTATTTAAAAAATAGGCAAAATGTTAACCTGGGGCGCACATTTGAAAAACGGATGAATCAAAGCAAAACTCTTGCTTCTTATATCACTTCCGCAAATTACTTAAATATCGATTTAATATTTACTTATCTAGCAACTTACCCCTTGTCTACAATGCGTATTTAAGGCGTTAAGATTTAAGAAATTAACCAATCACAGTCGTATATGAGAAGAATAAACGACTGCGATTGGTCAATTTCTTAAGTCTTAACGCCTTAAATACGCATTGTAGACAAGGGGTTAAAGTGTTAGTTAAATACCTAATAAATATATTAAGTTGCGATGCATGTTTTGCGGTAACAATTTTAAGAGAACTCACCACATAAAGTTGTAGATCTCGGAGACCGGTAGCGATCCTGTTCGGCTATTCTTCAGTGCCATCGCGATGAGGCACGAGTACGAGTACGCGGGTTTTGGATAAGTGTTGTCACGGATCCCCGATGTTAAGTCCTTCTCGCGCTTTGCCGCCTGTATCATCACCGTCGTCGTCGCACCCGTACTGACATCGTGCATGTTGTTGTTGTAGGACATCTGTTTGCGTATCTGCAACGCCTGGCCCCCTGGGTTAGCTGCCAGCATCTTGATGTCCTGGACCTTAACTGTGCCGGATATGGTGCTTATTTTGGGGTGGTGCATCTGCAACCTCGTTAACTGTATCGTCGGCGAGGAGGCGGCGGCTAACGCCCTGGCGCCGACGCTGGCCGACGACGACGATATCGACGTCGGCGCCTCTACGCTCGAGAGTGTGAGCGTCTGTTGAACAGTCGTATCCTGCTCATCGTCCTCCGTCTCTTCCTCCTCCTCCTCCTCTTCTTCCTCCTCCGTTTCCTCTTCCTCCGTCTCGTACTCCGTCTCGTTATGCTCGTTCTCCTCATTCTCGATCTCTTCCTCCTCCTCACTTTCATTTTCTTCATCGTTTTCGGTTCGTTCGATCTCACTTTCGTTCTCCGTTTCTTCTCCCTCGTTTTCGGCGGCATTCTCCTCCACGCTCGCCGTCTCCAACATCGCCGCGTTCGTCGCGGGGCTGCGGATAGGCATGTTACGCGGCAATATCAAATTTGGATCCAACGTCAAAGCCAATTCGCTGTCGCTGTCCAGATTCAATTCCTCCAGGTTGCTATGGAACATAGACAATATTAAACTTTATAAAATTAATTAAAATTGAAAATTTCCTTTAATTTAACTTTTGTAAATTTCTTCTCAGTAAAATATCTCGAAATCCTACATTGACATATTTTTCTCTCTCCCTTGTAAGTTTAGATCACTTTTACTGATACCAATAAGCTCTCTCTTTTGTGATTACTGTAGATAAAGTTTCAGAGGGGTTCGTCTCACCTGTTCGAGCTGCGGCTCTTGTCGTTGAAGCCGACCGCATCTTCGTCGGTTTCCGTCAAGACCTCGTCGAAATCGAAGCCGAGGCTCGGACCAAACGACCAGCCGATTTGGCTGCCCGTATTATCGCAACGCCGTATGCCCATATGAAGCATCTCTGGACGACCTTGAAAGGCGTCGGAGATGCTGTCGCTGCCGAACAGACAGTCCCATGGCTCCCCAGACAATCCCTGCTCCATCCCGACAGCGCTATACGCATTTACGGTATCCAATTCCATTCACTTGGCTGCAAGGAGAAGAATGGTAGCATCTTTAGAAGACCGTCGTCACAGGAACTTGCCAAATAATATAGCTAAGCTGCAGCAACCCGTCGCCGAATTATCCCTCCGGAATAGTTTCATTTTCGTAAAAGCTACATCATCATAAGCCCCGCGCGAGGTCACTCTATCGTGAAAGCGAAATTGTACTTTTATAGCTCTATAAAGGATCTAACCCCACAGCTGTAATATGATATTGTCTCGCAGAATTTTTCGATATATTTCTATTATTTATATTTCGTTATATTTTATTACATCATCTGACTATATCATATATTTACAGGCACTCATCCACGCGGTTTTAAACTACAGCGCAACTGCAGATCTGAAAAATTTCCACCACTTTCATCCTCCCAGGCATCGTAGAACTCATCTATAGGGTAGGTCAGATCAGATATAAAAAACACTTATAGCGTTTTCGATTGGGCTGGGTTCAATCGCTCTCGGAGCGATTATTGACGTCACAACTTGCGCTGATTGGATTATACTTTTAGATCTGATAAACTATGATAGGACTATTCTCCTGGATCTACAATGGAACCCAACCTGGATCTACAAAACCCAGCCCAATCGAAAAAACGCTATTAGTTATCTTTAAAAAAAAAAGTATACAATTGCATATTGTACAATTTTTTTTATATCAACTATGTTTTTTGTCATATCAGTGTTTTGTTATACCAATTGATTCATCTTGTTATTTTGTGCATTAAGATACAGTTATCGAAAAATAAATAGTTTGCAAGATATTTTATATATTATGTCAATTTTCAAATTCGATCACCTCGGAAACAAAGTATCGTACAAAAAAATTTTGTTCTACATTTCCGACTTATTTTTGTACGTATATAGAATAATCCGATTGTATCACCCGTCCTGGCCACCCTGCATTTCAGTGCTTTTTCTTAGCGACACCTAGAACGTATTTCAGATCAGCAGCTTATAGATCGATCATTTTCACAAAGCGCTTCATAAGGGTACCGAGACCGATGTCTACGGCACCGCGAATCGCTCTGTTGGAGGAATAATAGCTCGCGCGAGCACGTGAGAGTTTCCCGAGAGAGTTCCTCGCCGAATGAAAGCAGATCTGTTCCTCGAAATACCGCGCTTATCCGCCGATCGACGCGATTCATGGATCAACCTTCGTCCGTGTCTCTGAATCTATAAATCATCCTCGATTTATGGACTCTTTATACAGACTTTATATAGATATATTTTAATTTTAAAATGTGAACAAAATAGGAATGTATTATAAATTAATTTATAAAAAGCTCGCCGTGTGAATACACTGAGAGAAAAAAATGATTGGAATAGCAATAATCTCATTATAGTTTATTTAAACATGCAAAATATAGTAGAGTGAACACAGATTTATATTCATCATATTTCCTTTGTTATTATTACCATATGTATGGTAAAGCATGCTAAGAATATAGTTACCTGTACCAATATTTGCCAAATATTCCAATTGTATTAACTATATAAAATGGTTAATTTCTCATACCATTCCATATATTCTATCTTATTCTATATTTTTACTTCAAATGATTATAATTATTGGTAAAAATTTTACATGAGTCACTTACACTGAGAGAAAAATTTATGATATTTGTGACTATAATGAAAAGTTAAATAGTTTGTTAAATAGTTATAGTTAGGTGCACCATTTTTATAGTTATTACTGCTATAATGTTAGTAATAATAACAAAAAAATAGTTACAAATACCATAATTTAACTATAACTATTATAGTTTAAAAAAGGTATCAACTATAATAATTAATAATAATTAACTATAATAATTATAGTTAAATTACGGTTTTTGTAACTATTTTTTTGTTATTATTACTAACATTATAGCAGTAATAACTATAAAAATGGTGCACCTAACCATAATTATTTAACTTTTCATTATAGTCACAAATATCATAAATTTTTCTCTCAGTGTATACTATGCCTATATCATAATTACGTCACCAATATCATAATCGTAATTATGTCACCAACATAAATGGTAACACTTACTATAAAAATGATATTCCAAACTAATAATCATTTGCTATACGTCATAGCTCCAAATATCATACATTTTTCTCTCAGTGTACGTGTTTCTCTGTTCGTACAGTGTATCCGCCGATTTTACGTCCGGCTGTACGCTTCGAAAATTCCCACGTTATCTCGCGCCTTATCAACGCCGTGAATTGCGAATATACCGAGTGCTAGGATCGGCGGCTTAGTGTCTCACTACGCCAGGCAAAGACGATAGATTCCGTACGTACGCGGGAACCACCGCGTATGCCAGCGTACAATTACACGCGCATGCCTCTGTATGGGTGTTTGTGTATGTGTGTGTGTGCGCGCGTACGGGCGAAAGAGAGAGAAAGAGCGTACGAGGATCTTGAACCCACAACCGGCTTGTGGGTGTGACTAACTCATAGTACTACAGTTGGCTTACTATATGCACGGGCTCCGTAGTAGAGCCTCCTCTCACTCCCTTCCCCTCCACCCTCTTACGCTCTCGTCCGCAGCTCTTTTTTTTCTCCCTTCCTCCGTGTCTTTCCTTGATTATCTCTCATTAAAAACTAATAACGGACAATCGACGAGCTCTAACGACGGAAATGTCGCTGGAACGAGCGAATGCAAGAGGGAACCTACTTAGCAAGGATATAACGTCGGTTTAAACGGACGACTCGTGCGCGAATTTCAATCAATTTTCGATGTTAACAATTAATTAAAAAAAATATTTTTATATTTGTGAACTTCACCGCGCCGCACTCTCATTCGCCTAATCTATCTGTGATTTTTATTTCAATATCAAGAGTCCTTTATACTGTCTGTTTTTATCTTAAAAACAATTTTGTCGTGTGAAGTCACCAGGTCGTCGTCGCGTACATTTGTTTCGTTTTCGTGCGCGATACAGCGCAGCCGGAGCGAACAGACGGACCCCTTTTCCTCGTCCGCATACGCGCATAGAGACGAATATCAGCCCGGCATTGATTCGAATATTCCACCGCGTAGATTGTGCGTAGTCGCAACATCCGGATCTCGCGATGGACCAACCGTAGATACACAGCCGCGCCGTCTCCGCTCGGCCCGCGCTTTTCGCCGAGTATCGATCTGATACGTCCTACCCTCGTTCTCCCCCTCCGGCCCCCTCACCCTATCTCTCCCCCTGACATCCACCCTCGGTCGTATCCTTCCCCCCAGGTCGCCGCCGCCGCCGCGGCACGGCCAGTATTTGCGAGCTGCAAGAGTGTGCACCCCGCGCGCAGCGTGCACCAATGCCGCGCCCAGGTTCGTCAGGGTGGCACCCTAAACACTCCCCTGTCCCCGTTTGAAAATTTACCCCTCTCGCATTCCGTCCCTTTCGCTCTCGCTCTCCCACCGCTCCCTCCATCCCTCACGGTTCCCCAGCGCAGGCTGCTCGTTACCCCTTAATACCGCTCGCTAGGGGCGAATTAATGCTTCTATCTTTGTAAATAGGAAAGCAGATATCGGATTTTGTGTTATGTCGTCATTTTTAGCTTAAGTTTCGGAATATTTCAGTTCTGCTTCTGCTGAAGATCCTCGCCTGTCGCTTCGGTTGCCGAACGAATAATTCATAGACGGGAAAACGTTAAAATGGATGCGAATGGTATTAAATGAGAAACTATAGCCGAACTATATGCGACTTATTGTTAGGCTGCGTTCGAAAACATCACCCGAGGTCTCTCACGTGTCATTTTATCCTTGTTTAACATTCGGTGAACAACAAGGATAAAATGCTACATGGGGGCATTCGGGTGGTGTTTCCGAACGCGGCCATAGGGACCAATTTTATTCTTTTGGAATATTTTTCCATTCTGCGTGCTGCCAGAGGCATCGATCGAGAACGTTTCGATACGCGCGGTGAAGCTTTTAATTTCACAGCTGAATTTAACGGCGTGCCGCCGCTAAAAACCATTTATTCCCATCGGTCACGACACCATTCTCGATGGATTGATACTGATATGTGTCACTTATGCGGGAGCGCGACACAATGACGTGTCTGTGCGCACGTCGCATCGACGTACAACGCGTGGCATCGTACGCACGTGGCCGCGCGGAATTGGCGCGAAAAAGTCTCGCTGTTGACGTTGCGTCGCATTGCGTCGACATGTCTCACGTCGAGTCTCACCCAAGTCTCATCAAGTCTCACATGCGGTGATTCACCGCTGGAGTATTCGCGAAAAGTTCTTCGAGACGTATCATTCGGCACCCTTCCAACGCGCGAACTGCAAAAATCTGTTCCGCATAAGGTAAATGTCCAGTGACCGGACAGGAACCTATATCTGGACACTTACACAAGAACTTATTATTATTAATCTCAAATACTTTTTGTTATACCTAATATTACAATTTAATTGTAATCTTTAAATATTTAAGATTGTAATTAAATTTTAATATCATAAAAAGCATTTAGGATTAATAATAAGTTTACACAAGAACTTATTATTATAATTTCAAATGATTTTTTTACATAATATTGAAATTTAAGATTGTAAACTTAAATTGTAATTTTAAATTTAAGATTACAATTAAATTTTAATATCATAATAAAAAAGCATTTGAGATTAATAACAAGTTCTTGTGTAAACTTGTTATTATTAATCTCAAATGCTTCTTTATTATAATATTAAAATTTAATCATAATCTCTTTAAATTTTAATATTATATTAAAAAAGCATTTAAGACTAATAAGTTTTTATGTAAGTATTCTGATGTAAGTTTGTGTCGGATCACCGGGACCTTTACCTTAAAATGCCTGCCCCCATCTCGTTCGCGCCTATTTTCAATACATGAAATTGCCGGGAGTGATAAACAACATCGCGGGGTGTTTCGCTAAGGCTACGGCCGTATCCAAATATCCCCGTATCGATAGACGAGCGCTTATTCGCGTCCGAGAGATATTTCTTCCGCCGCCCGCGTTTACGGCTCGGTCTGTGATTTAGAAAGGAGCGGCGGAGCTATCCCTTTCTAGATCGCAACCGTCGGCCTCTAATAACATACTTACCGCGGTTAAACGAGACTATATCGCCAGCGCCTCGCGACTGCATAACGCGACTATTTCGATCGCTTTCCTACGCACGGAGACATATCCGTGGGGTATAAGCCGTCGGTGGTCTTTCGACCTCTCAAAACGTAAACGGGGATATCGAGATTAGGGGAGATTTATGCATTAATGATACTTTCCCCAACTCGCGATTACGAAAGACCGTGTAATCGCGCACCCGAAACGGACGTCTCTCCCCAGCTCCTCGACGTCGATCTCACGGTTGTGTTTACTAATCCTGGTCTTCTAACTAATTCGATGGGTTCCAGGCTCGGAACTTTTCGCTTTCACTGGCCAGGCGGCGATGAGCCAATCGCCCGGCCTCCCTCCCGAGATCTTGCAAAATTTCGCACGTTACCGCGGAACCGAACATATAACACGCCTTCCACAATGGAACGCGTTTCCCAATGTATCCTCGACGTTTGCAGAAATTACAATGTGCTCGCGACGCAAAAACGAGCAAAACAACGGAATAAGATCAGTTCACTTATATCCTGAATAATTTATATCGATAAAATTGTGAAATTTCCTGTATGTGTGTGTATTTATGCGTCTCGTAAAGAACGCTGCATTATTCTAAGAGTACCGTTCTTTCCCACGAGTAGATTGCATAACGTTCTCGCGTAAGTAAAAAAAAAAACGCGTTGCAAATCGTATCGCAAATCGCATGGATTCGCGTCACATTCGGCGCAAGAAACGCGGCTCTGAATAAAGAGTTCGACCGATCGCGTTAGAATTTCCCCCGGCTCGCTCCGCTCCGATATTATCGAAGCGGCCGCGAAAGTGGCCGGCGAGTTGTTTCCATTCCGCGTGTTGTTCCCCGCTCGCGTCATCGCTAAAACGAAAGACCGCGGGATTCGGTCCCGCAACGCGACGCAATACGGCGCGCGGCGCGAAAGCACCGCGAAAGCACAATGGCGCGTTAACCCGCGCGCCGTTACGCGCCGCGAGGCTTACGGCTAACGACGGCGAGAACTGCCGATTGTTTCGCAAATTCGTTTCGCGATGAAAGGGGCCGAGGGGTCGGCGGTGCGCCGCGAATGCCCCCCGAATTAAAACGCCGCTCTTCCGTCATGCCTTATCAACGATCTCTCTCTCTTTCTTTGTTCGATTTTCACTTGCGTTACCGTATATTATATTTTATATTACTTTTCTTTATCTCTAATTTTTTTATCTTATACTTTTTCTTTATATATCGTTTTCTTACGTTT
>NJRP01000356.1:101981-126600 GCA_003063835.1 Aphaenogaster floridana
CAATGTGAATGTGACAACCACAGGACGAGGCTGTACCAAATATTACTATTATTGTGGTTGTGGCAATCTCATCGTTTTTTCCGTGCACACTAACTATTTTTAAACAATTTTTAAATCTGACCGCTGGCACCTCATTTTTGGAAAGTATGCGATGCTGGCGGTTTCGATCGGTTTTTCGACAGTTCTCGCATAGCTCTAATCATTTTCAGATATTTTAACAATAGTTCCGGCCTTTAAATATTTTTAAACAATTTTTCAATCTGACCGCTGGCACTTTATTTTTGGAAAGTATGCGCATACTCTCGACAATCGAAACCGCTAGCACCGCATACTTTCAAAAAATGAGGTGCCAGCGGTCACATTTAAAAATTGTTTAAAAATATTTAAAGGTCGGAACTATTGTTAAAATATATGCAAATGATTAGAACTATGCGAGAACTGTCAAAAAACCGATCAAATCCGCCAGCACCGCATACTTTCCAAAAATGAGGTGCCAGCGGTCAGATTAAAAAATTGTTTAAAAATAGTTAGTATGCGGAACTATTGTTAAAATTGTTCAAGAACTATAGAACTCTTCGAGAACTATAGAATTCTGCAGTTTAATTTTGTTTTTTTCGCATTTTGGGATGCTACGGTAAGTTGGCACCCCATATTTTTCAAATTGAATTTTTCTATTTAAATCGACGTAACTATTGTTCTGTCCTATCAGGAACTGTAGAACTATTGTGGATGCAAATGAAACACTGTGGATAAAATTTTAGATTTTTGAAAATAGGGTGCCAGCGGTCATATTAAAAAATTGTTTAAAAACAGTTAGAGTGCGGAATTATTGTTAAAATTGTTCAGGAACTATAGAACTCTTCGAGAACTATAGAATTCTGCAGTTTAATTTTGTTTTTTTGCATTTTGGGGTGCTATGGGAAGTTAGCACCCCATATTTTTTAAATTGAATTTTTCTGTTTAAATCGACGGAACTATGGTTTTGTCCTATCAGGAACCTGTAGAACTATTGTGGGTGCAAATGGAACTGTGAATAAAATTTTGGATTTTTGACAATGGGGTGCCTACTTCACACCGACTGAAAAACTGGGCTCCGTCTTTCATAGCAAATCTTGAGAAAATTAACAAAGACCCCTACGTAATATTAGAGGTCTTTGTTAATTTTCTCAACATTTGCTATCTTAGTACATGAATATATGATTTATCGACCCCCTCGGGATTCGACAATTTATTAATTGTTGCGTGAGAGCGCGACAGGCAGAGAGCCTAGGTTACGGGTGGTTACGGGCGCGCGCGCTTGGCAAGCCCGAGTACTGCAGATAAAGTATACGAGGTCGTAGGCATTGTTCATATTTCCGGACCAACCCGATACATGGTGTCAGAAGTGGGATCGGTCCCGCGAAGCATAGTGTATTCTCAGATAAAGGAGAATTTAAGAAAAGTAGAAAGTATAAAGCGGTGTCTACAATGAGATTTTAAGTCGTAAGACTTAAGAAATCGACCAATCACAATCAAAATTGCGGCCTTACTTTTAGAATGCTCGACTGTGATTGGTCAATATGCTTAAATCTTACGACTTAAATCTCATTGTAGACACCGCTTTAGGCTGGGTCTACAATAGGGTGTAGTAAGCTTTAAGCCCTAAGAAATTGACCAATCACAGTCGATTATTCTCCTCAAATTCTACTGTGATTGGTCAATTTCTCAAAGCTTAAAGCTTACTACACCCTATTGTAGAATCGGCCTTAGGTACAGCTATAAAATAATCTCAAATATGGCTTCCACAGTAAACATTCAAGTCCCAGCTAGGCGATTCTGTAACTCGTTATGCTGTCGTTATGTTAGCGACAGCCTATGGCAAGGACAATCCAAGAGAAAGCGGCAACTCTCATAAGCTGTCGCTAACATAACGACAGCATAACGAGTTACAGAATCGCACCCCAGGAGAATTCGACTTTGGCAAACCAGAATTATGGCCGAAATGGATTAAACGTTTCGAAAGGTACATCGGTGACCGATTCGATGGGGAAGCCGGATAGTAAAAAATCGATTTACTGTGCTATACAATAGATGAGAAATCCGAAGAGATTCTAACCCAAGTCATACCGACGATTACGTCTTCTACCACATTTGCCAGGGTTAAGGAGAGGTCCGATAGGGTATCCCCTAAACTGAATAATTACCTAAACAGTACTTCTTTTAGCACTGACATAAACTGGTATATTTCTTAAACTTGTTTTGTTAATAACTTTTTAACAAACAATGACCGCTGACTAAAACCTTTTGAAGGTCACTCAAGAGGTTGACCTTGACAACATATGTCAAGGTCAAGGTCATTGGAGGTGGCACCAGTTTTATGCATTTTCCTGAAATAGAATATTAATTTGAAAAATGAAAATAATCAAAAATACCGCTCGGTACTTCTAGTGTTACAAAAAACGAGAAGAATGGCGATTCCGTTCAATGCCGCAAATGACGAATTCCAATAACAAACGAAAAAATATAACAAAGTGAAAAAATATAAGCAAAAAACGTTTGTAATTTCGAAATAATCTTAAATTCCATGCTAATAATCCTCTTATCATAGTTAATAGACTGAAGGACGTAGGGTAGACGCACGTGTCTTATTATTGTCGAAGTAAATAGATAAAATATCTTGCGACAGAGGCCGCGCGTGGCAGAAAAACGACTATTAATAGTAGCATATCGTTGATTATGCCAATTTTCGCTTTCAATTACACATTTCAACTGGTTCGGTCGCTCATGAGGAGGGACGAATCACACGCGGTAGTCGCTCGATCGTGGAAATAAGTCGCAAGGTTTCTGCCGCGCACTCAGAGAAAAATGTATGATATTTGGAACTGTAATGACATAGTTTTAGGTAGAGGAAAATGTGAAGTCGGGTTTATAAAATAACGTACTCACGAATTCTCGTGCAACGTTGAATTTAATCGCGTCGTTCGTACACGTGTGTATCCGACAACGTCTACGAGTCGACTCTGCGCTCCTTGGATCGGTTACTTCTCATTTTCTGCTATTCTCGATCTGCTAATCTTTCCTTTCGTCTCATAATATTTACCCGTATTCATAGTCCTTTCTCAAGGAATAAGGATTCCTTGTTTAGCCGGTTTAGCCAATAAGGAAACCCGGTTTAGCTAAACAAGGAATCCTTATTCCTTGAGAAAGGTCTATGAATACGGTTGATTACAAATTTAAACCAACAACAGCCTATTATTAATCGTTAGCTAATTTAATTAAATCATTCCCGGTTACCTATCCATGCTGCAAGCCCTCGTAGCACATATAAATCGCTACTAAAGAAACCGATGCACTCGAGGGAAAGAGTGCATCCGCGACATTGCTTATGTGACTGCTGTACGAAACGGAAAGAATACTCATTATTCGTATTAACCGATCCACGGGCGCCGAGTATACCATGTATAAATGTAAATGTGCTTGTGTGCTGTTTTTATAAGTAGATACATATGTATCCAAATAAAGTGCCGTCAACATCGTCTGACAATAGGGTCTGACACGAGCGTTGTGGCTATGTCGTCACATATGCCTAGTTTACACCAAGCACTTGATACGCGTATCAAATAGTAAATAACTAGTAAATTAGTTTAATCATTGGCTGTTCAGCTCAAATACACTACATGATACGCGTATCAAGTGCTCGGTGTAAACTAGGCAATAGTAAATGATTATTAGTTACGAATATCATTTTTATAGTAAGTGTTATCATTTATGTTGGTGACAATTACGATATAGAGGCATAGTGACTCATGTAAAATTTTTACCAATAATTATAATCATTTGAAATAAAAATATAGTAAGATAGGATTTATGGAATGGTAAAAGAAATTAAACATTTTATATAGTCAATACAAATTATCATGGGTATAGTAAAGCATGCTAAGAATAGTTACTTGTACCAAATATTCCAATTATATTGACGATATAAAATGGTTAATTCACAATGGTGTACCCATGATAACACAAATTACCATGGGTATAGTAAAGCTAACAATATAGTTACTTGTACAGGCGGAACCAGACTATGCGCGATTCGTAATTCGCGATTCGTGATTCGTATATTCGTGAATAGTGTAGAGGGAAAATTCGTCGATTCGCCATTCGCACTGATTCGCTAGCCGACGAATTTTCCCTCTACACTATTCACGAATATACGAATCACGAATCGCGAATTACGAATCGCGCATAGTCTGGTTCCGCCTTACCAAATATTCTAATTGTATTGACTATATAAAATGGTTAATTACTTTTTTATATATAGTCATCATATTTCCTTTGTAAGAAATATGATGTCTATAAATCTGTGTTCACTCTGCTATATTTTGCATGTTTAAATGAACTATAAAAATATGTTTGAGGTCAAAACTCATGAAATATAATGAGATTATTATTATTCCAACCATTTTTTTATCTCAGTGCGGAGCGGATAAGGCGAGGGCCATCAGTCAACAATCTCGACTCGTAAAATGTATTCCGATTTATTAAATTTTTTCACGTATGCCTAAATATGAGCTCTTTACACGTTACGCCATAATAATATATCGTGTAGAGTTTGATATCGAAGAACTTGTTACATTTATTATAATCGGTAATATGGATTAAATTATCATACAATGTAATAGGTAATAATTGTAACATGGCTATAACTAGGCACATACATGTAACAGTGAATCGCAAATAAAAAAATTATCCGTGTATTCTCAGCCTATTATGTAAAGATTGAATATATATATGCGAATATAATATAATATTAATATAATATAATATAATATAATATAATAACTGCTATGCGCACTCTCTGCGTTTTATTTACAACATTGAAACGATTATCCTAACGAGTTTTTTGTTTTATACTATCAGATGCTTTTAATAACAAGGTCGCGTGCTGCTCCTGTCTCTTTATGTCAGAATGTCATTATACAGATATATTTATATTTATATATATATATGTATATATAGTACGAGCTATCGGAGAATTGTACATTGGATAATAAACACATGGATTTAGCTGCAAAGCAATCGTGTCGTAGCTTGTTCTTCGGATTTTCCAGTAGATTTCACAAAAATTCGAAGGATAGAGAGAGATTAATATACATATATGTATATGTATATATATATATATATATATATATATATATGTATACATATATACTTAAAAATTTATCTTACAAAAATATTTACATGTTCTCATTGCGTATGCGGATAGCGAACACGAGCTGTACACTTTTCCATCCTTCCGCGTCTGACGTTGCGCCACCCGCGGCAATTTATAACTTACAGTAGTGTACATGTCTCACTTCTTATTACAAAATATTAGCTAAAGTACAAAGTAAATATCAAATGCCAAAAATACGTCTGTTTACACTTTGAAATCGCAGCCGAACGCAATGTAAAAACGAAGAAGAAGAAGGTTCCTCTTATCTACACAGGAGATCCACACATATATGCACCCAGGAATTTCGTTAGGATACCCCTCCGTCCCCCCCCGTAAAGAACGCATGAACTTTTTATAATGCAGTTTTTCCTAATCACAGATCTCTAAACTTTGATATTCGCTTAAAAACCAACGCAGTGCGGGATTAAAATCGCGCGTGTGTATCGCTTCCCTTTTATCTCTCTATGCGTATATGTCAAAAACCCCGCACTGCATATTTTGTATCTTCGTTCGCACAGGTAGAATCCTATTACAATTCTATTATAATTGGATTAAACAACGGATGCGGTACACCTGGTACTCCCGACTGCTCCAGATACTTTCGCTCTGTTTTTTACATATGGATTTCAATTCCGCTGCGGATGATGCGGTATCGTCCAATTTTTCTTTTTTCCCCCCTTTTCATTATTCCCTTTTTTATTTCAATTTTCGTGGAAAACTAATTTTTTAGAAAATGAAAAAAAAATGTATTTAAAATTATTCCGATAATTTTGATGATGGATTTTGCTGAAGCTATCGGCTGTTTCGTGAAAAAAATTATTTTTTTCTACATTCAGTTTTCACAGAGCGAAAATCCGTAATGCATTAGTGACGTCGCGTAATAAATAAAACTGAGTTATTAGCGCATAAACGTTCCGGAGTATTTGTAGCGAACCGCATCCATAGTTATATACAAGGGCGTCCACGGGTGAGGGAGCAAAAATTTAAGTATTTCCTCTCCCTTTGAATAAAGAAAGGGCAAGTTGTGCTAATCTTGCCGATCTCTGCCCTAATGTATAGAATTAGGTGTATAATTTTCAACAAAAGGTGTATAAATTTCAAATTATGAGTATTCTATTCTGGAAGTAACATTTTGAATCATGCCAATCCCCCCACCTTACTGGAAAAAATCCCACGGACGCCCTTGGTTACATAGTTCGCAATCAGGAGATTACACAAGTAAAAGCTAAGAGAGTCTTAATCCATTATGAAAATAATGCTTTTGTGTTTCGTACAATAAATTAGGATTATTATATCTTCTTTTCTACCAATAAAAAAAAGATGTTATCTAAATGATTTATAATACATCCTCCGCTTTCAAATCCGGCTTTAAATTGATGCTAATTGTCGCTTGAGGCAACATTACTTGAACGTTTAACACATTTATAAATGTCACGAGTTTCTAATAAACGTTACCGTCTAATTGTACTATTAATTAATTCGAGCGACATGGCCAATGACGACTCCGCGGACGGTGAATAACCGATGGTTCTTAATGCCGCATATTTCTCAAATGCGCGGCATTAACGAAGTAATTAACTCTTCGTTGTTCCTCTTAATATTCACCGCGATTCGGAGAGTCTGCGACCGAAAATAGATAAACAGTACGTTATATTATATATTACAAACAGAGGAAAACTAACTTACAAAGAAATCCGAACTTGGCGTCTTCTCATCATAACAAGTAACGTGCTTATGTACACCTAATAATCTCGCTCCATCGAAATCTGAAAAACTCTTTATGCGCTGTATATATATTATAATTTCAATTATATATATATAAAATACAATGTACATAATTTCAATTACATGCGTGCGCATGGGCTGGAACTAGACGAGCTCTAAATTATAGATAGGTGTGTGATGGTCACGATCACCTGTATAATTGCGAGATTATGCAATACACCAAATCACTAATACATGCGCAAAGGATGTCGCTAACGCACAAGCACGTAATTTTTACTTATCGCAAATTTGTATCGCTCGAAGTAAAGAAACGCGTATTTTCGTTGAACAATCGTGTCTCGCGGACTAAACAAAAAAACCATGAATCAGCTTCAGTTACAAAATAGACTACGATTCTCTCTCGCTGTATTTAATTTACCGTAATTTATTTCTACGCGTTTTAATACGCTTTTTACCGTACAGTAGATTTTGTACTTGAATGAACGTTATGAGCGAATGAAATTTTGGGAGATCGACCTAAAAGGAAGTTAAATCCACAAGTGATGTCCATTTCTATCAATGTAATCTCCGTTTAACTCACTCTTTATTTTTTTCTAATTCTTAGAATTAGAAAAAAATAAAGAGTAAATTAAACCGAGATTAAAGTTAATCTACATTGGTAGAAATGGACATAAAACATATTGTCACACATCCTCGCGCTTTTCCATATAACTTAAAAATATATTGCGTTGTTGCTTAAAGCAATCGAAGAGAATAAAATGTACGATTATATTGTACCATTCGTCGCAACTGGTCCGTCCTGCCTTTTCTTACAGATTCTCGTATAAATTCATAAATAAATGTTTTTTTAAATAAAACTGGCGTTAAAAAAAGAACATATATATGTCGCGCATATCCAATGCGTCATCTCCCGTACAAAAGAAACAGTAATATACAACTTTTGCGAATCCCCAAAATAAAACTCAAGTCTTGAAATTTCAACATTTACCCTTTATTATAAATAATCTGCCCTTTTACAGTGAAATATAAAATATAGAGAATTCCGCGTCTCTTTTGCCTATTTCTTCATATGTCAAAAAACAACACAACACAGTAGGTACTAGCTCACTTATCTACGTGTCATACTAGGTCTGTTATGTTCTACGAACTAATCTAAATATATATGTCGTTAAATATAGCTATATAGTTAACATTATGCGTATATGCAAATAGTATGTACAGATAAGTTGTATTATGCAGAGTGCACATTGTATATATAATGATAACTGTTTTAGAGGGGATATCGCGAAATCGGCTGACTCTCAGCCGAGTAAGAGCGCGCTTCCAACTTTGTTAACACCTTATTAAAAAATTGGACTAATGCTATATATAAACATCTTAGGGCACCATTTTTTACCGGGTATAAAAAGTGTACAGCATTCGAATACACTTTTGGCCGTTACTCGCAAAAAAAGGTACCAATACAGGCTCTCTCGATATATGCTACCTAAAATGCGCGTGTCGCTATATCCTCAAAATACTCAGCTATCACTTTAGGCCACACGAATTCCATCGAATATTTTGAGAGAAAAACCATCGAATCAACGTGTAATCGGAAAATTTTAAATGTACGCGGAAATCCTAGAAGCGATCGACAGCGCGAACTAAAATCCTGTGATTCTCTTTCTCTAATTACTTAGAAAATTGTTGGAATTCTGTAGGTACGCGGCTTCCTGCCGTTTGTATCTCGCGCATGTTTCTGCGCGGAAATGATATTTTAGTATCTTATAATAAGAGAATGCAAACTTCCATCAAGAATATTCACTTCGAATTCGTCCTTTGCTTCTTTTTCCAAAGAAACGAGTCTAAAACTTCGTCTCGTCGTCAGAGGAGTGGGCAAGATAATCGGTCCAATCGAGACATCATCCGTTACAGAGAATGTAAAATGATATAAGTTTAAAACTTAAGAACTTTTAACAATCCTACCCTTGTCCGGCGGTTACGATCTCGGCGCCGGATGGTTAAAAAACGGCTTCTGAAGCTGTCCCGACGCCGGAAGGTACGACACCTGGGTGCCCGGGGGCGGCGGTGGCGGCGTCGCCGACGGGAACTTCGGGATCGGCACCGTCGTTCCCGTGGTCGACGACGATGGCGGCGGCGGCGGCGGCGGCGGCGGCGGCGGCGGGACGAATTGCGGTGGATACGGGTTGGAACCCGGTGGCGCTTGGGATGCCTGGGGTACCAGGAACGGCGTCTGTTGCGTCTGTTGCGTCTGCTTGACCACCGCGACCGCTTGCGACGGCGCGGCGGTGCCATACATCGGTTGCTGAGTCGTGGTCGGCGGTGGTATCGCGAAGTTCGGGTACTGCACCGCACCGGGCTTGCTCTGGAACTGGGGATAATGAATGGACGCCGAGCCGGGTGGCGGTATATACGGCTGCGGGGGTAGCTGCGGCAATCCCGCGTATCCAGGCGGAGTGCTGACTATCAGGTTGGGAGGCGGAGATTTGTGCGCCTTCAGTATCGCCTCGGCTGTCAAACCTGTAAGCAGGAAGGCAAGGGTGAGGTACAGGGTAAAGCTAGCATCTTACAGTGTGTGCAGCATTGTCATCACTTTTCAAATCTAATATACTTTCTAGATTTCTTCATTTTTCTAAAATGAAAATTAGTATTATCTTCTCCCAAGCTACTATATTCTTTCCCTTGCACGTATCAGGGTGTTTACCCAAATCATGAAAAATCATCATCCGAGAATTCTCGGATTTTTCAGGTATTTTTATTAAATATTAATTCCAGGTAAGATTAGAGAATTTTTAAACGCAATTTTGAAATGAATTTTAATAAAATTAAAGAAAAAATTTTTTAGAAAAAAATATTTAAATTTAAAAAATTTCCCCGAGTGCTAATAAAATTCCATAAAAATTCCGAGTTTCAAGGGTAAAAAAGAAATCTCTTGAAAATTCCAGGTTTTTCTAGGTAGTAAACATTCTGACGTATATATATATTTCTTTAAAATATGTACCATGCTTGCGAGCCCTCTCCTCCTCGTCATCGCTGAGGAACAGTCCGAATTCGCGTTTCAATCGCTCGGTGAGGTTTTCTCGTTGACGTTCTACTAGGGTTGGTGCTGCAGACCAACCGATTGCACCTTCCTCTCCACCTGATTTAAATATAAATTCATTAATCGTCACATTTTGTTTAAAATTGCCATAATGCAATCATTGTCTTTATTATGGAAATTCACATAAGATGCAAATATTTGGAGAGTGGTTGTTACCTTTCTTTTCATCATTCTCATTAGTGGCATTAGGGAAGAGCGTTAACGCGTTAATGCTTGTCAAATCAAGGGAAAGCGACGCTTTCGAACCCTCTTCATCCGAACTGAGCGAGGAAGTGCCGCTGCTAGCGCTATCCGATCTACCTCGCGCTCCACTTTTGTCCGCGTTAGAAGCGTCGTTCGACGATTCCGGCTCGGTTCCGGTTCCTCCGGATGACTGTTGCTTGCGTTTGCGATACTCCGATATGGACAACTGGAAAAATACGTTAATGCTTCCATATAATAAAGCTGCCTTTTGTCACGCGAAAAGAATTTAAACAGTCATACGAAAACAAAAACGAGAAGGAATGTAGGAATTACGTTTTACGTTATAATAGGCTGTAATAATGAGGATAATGGTAATAAGAATGATGAAACAGTGGGACACACCATTCTCTCAGGAACAAAAAAACGTAACTACAATCCTACCCTTCTAACCTTGCGTTTGACTGGAGGAGGAGCGTCCGATTTAAAAGCTGGTGCTGGCATACTATTCGGCACGACGGTCCTCGGGTCTTTTAACCGTTTTATCTCTTTGGGTTTGGTCTCTTCCTCCTTGGCCGGAGTCTCTTCTGGCTTCGGAGCTTCCTGAGTCGAAGCCGAATCTTGTACTGTGTCTAAACTATGTTCAGAGGAGTCTGATTTTGGTTGAATTACTTGTGGTGACGCGTTAATCTCATTATCAATGTCATTTTTCATTACTTCGGCCGTCGGCTCGTCGTCCAGTTTTGCTTCCAAGAGCTCGCGCAGCGCGGTTGACAACATCGACTTTTGCTCGCCGTTCTTGGACCCGTCCACAGCGTCCATACTTATCGAGGATTCTATGATAGCCGTCTCAAAGTCCATCTTAGGTGTTTTCGGCGTGGAAGACGGATCGGCCTTCTTACGAATGCGTTCGCTCAAAGGTGGAATCGAGTGAAAGATCTTGGGAGGATCCGCGATGGACTCCGCATCCATGTTCGTAGGAGTCGTTTCGAAGATAGACTCCTCCGACAATGCGACGAAGACAGACGACTGTTCTGCCTTGGAGACTTCCTTTGCGGGCTCGTCATTCGTACTCTTATCCGTCTCTTTCGTGTCGTCTTCTGTAATGATAATCTGTTCCGGTTTAGTATCAGGCTTAGTATCCGATTCTTTGAAAGGTATCTCTTCGTGACTGATATCAAACAATTTAAAGGAAGATTCGCAGTACTTGTCATCGTCCACGTCCTTATCCTCGGAGTCTGAGTCCTCCTTCGAGCTCTCCATTAATCCCTCTATTCCGTCCATGCTCTTATCCTTCTCCGAACTCGTGTCGATCTTCTCTTGATAGTCGTTACCATCGTCGCCCGTGATCTTCTTCATCTGCGCCTCGACGTCGAACTCATCGATGGACGCGTTGTCGTCTGATTTGTCGACGACCTCTTGATACTTCGCAGCGACTTCGGACGGTGTCTTCTCGTCGTTCGACTTCTCATTTTCACTACTGGCAATGTTCACGATTTCGGCGATGCCACCGCCGAACTCCAGCTGCATCTCGACCACTCGCTGTTTCAGAATCGCGTCGGGTTCTATAGTAGCAATGGGAGAACTGAAATCTTCCATTTCTGTATCGGGTTCGTTCTGATCGATTATCTCAACTGTGCCTTTAGTGACAACTTCCTCCTTCGCGAAAGACTCTTTCTTGATATCAGAATTGCTGAATGACCCTCTACTCTCGACAACCTCTCGAATTTTCTCAATTAGTTGCTGATTCAATTGATCGTAATTACATTCAGATTTTATATCATCTCCCTCCCACTTCGGGGAAACTTTTTCGTTTTTCATCGTAACATCTTCTGTATCCATTTCGGATGATACTTCCGTTTTAACGATATCAGGGCATTCCGTTTTCCCTTCACAATTTATGTACAATTCTGATTGAGGAAAAATATCAATTGAGAGTTTTTCTCGAGCAACTGGTTTTTCAGAATCTATGGGTTCATCGTCCATTTTGATTTCTTCTTTTACAGCTTCCGAATCGTAATGTCTTTCATCCGTCATTTCTACAATAGGTGATTGCACATGTTCCGTATAATCATCCTGGAATAAACAGGAAATATTAGTAATATTATATATAATTTATTTTATCACGCATATTACAGATTGAACATTAGAATATAATTAATATTATAATAACACAAATATATATACAGGGTGATTCTAAAAGGTTACTGCCAAACTTAACGTATAGAGCGTATAGAGGGGTCAAAATAGAACAACTTTTGATTCGGAACCTATGTTCTCCGAAGTAATTCTCAGTCAGTACAGACCTTTGAATGTATGGAACTCGGATAATACCAATGAAATAATCGTAATTTGCTACTCTCCCACTAGCTTTATTTTGTTTTTATTAAGGATTTATTAAGGATTACATTAGCTTACAAACTGAATTTACAAAAGATGTTCGAATTGGTGACCTCTACATTCAATGCAAGTATTGCATCGTTGAATAAAACACTGGCGTACCCAAATACCCATCCCAGGTATCTCACGGACCATCTCACATGCAGCAAGTATCCTGGTCAAAAGTTGTTCGGGATCGTCTATCGGTGTCTCGTAAACGAAGTTCTTGACATGTCCCCACAAGAAGTAATCCAGAAGTGTCAAATCTGGGGAGCGGGCTCTATCGGTCAGCCTCTGGACTCACGAATAACAAGCACGCAAATGTGATATGAAAACAGCAACCGAAAGTCACCGTCAACTTATAAACAATCCATATGCTTTCGCAACACCGATAGACGATCCCGAACAATTTTTGACCAGGATACTTGCTGCATGTGACATGGTCCGTGAGATACCTGGGATATTTGAGAGAGTTTGCCAGAGTTTTGTTCGACAATGCAATACTTGCATTGAATGTGGAAGTCACCAATTCGAACACCTTTTGTTAATTCAGTTTGTAAGTTAATGTAATCCACAAAAATTAACAAAACCTTAATAAAAACAAAATAAAGCTAGTAGGAGAGTGGAAAATTACAATTATTTCTTTGGTATATTATTCGAGTTCCATATATTCAAAGGCCTATACTGACTCAGGATTATATACTTCAGAGAATATAGGTTCCTAATCGAAAGTTGTTTTATTTTGACCCCTCTATACGCTCGTTAAGTTTAGCAGTAACCTTTTGAATCACCCTGCATATACAGGGTGTTTCCTAAATAAGTAGACAAACTTGAAGGGGATATTCCTTGGCTTATTTTAAAAAGAAAAGTTCCTATAAATCAGGGACTAAATACCAAAATAATTTTGCTAGCGATTGTATACCGGTATCATATATATACCTCTATTTTTATAATACCGGTATTCTAAAAACCTTTAATGAATACCGGTATTGGACGTCAAATACCGGTATATAACCGAAATTTTCATAATACCGGTATACATATAATTTTTCGGTAATACCGGTTGTTCAGGAATGGACATAAAATTTTAAAATGTAGTCTCACACATTGAGAGAACTCCCGATATCAACTTTCTGCACACGGCACTGTTTGTATACAGTTCCTTGTCGCCCTCGCGAATAAGCAAGTGTATGTCTCATACGCGGCGCGGACCACCTGCGCGATTATCAAAAATTAGACAGTCGCGCATTATCCGTCTCGCGATCAATAGTCTGTCGTTAGATCTCGATCAATACGGATCACTAATCTTTATGTGCCGTATCACCAAGCGCAGGCTCTTTGTCTTCGGTTTCGTGTGCCTCACGACCGATATCATTGTCTTTCGATTTTCGTTATTAGAGAGTTTTTGCAATACCGTCTTTTAGATACGGTGAACGCTAAAATCACGTTATTGGGTCGACCCAATAACGTGATTTTAGCGTTTACCGTATCTAAAAGACGGTATTGCAAAAACTCTTTATTATCGGAATCGAATACCGGCGTCGAATCGCCAAGTTGCCGCGTAGCTTCCGCGAAGTGAAAAGTGTTTCACGCGTGAAGTGCGCAAGCCTCTCGACTGCATCGGTGTCCGCGTTCCGTACGCGGCAAGATTTCCGTTTTTCGCGTGCGTTCCAAATTATTGTGAGCTTATTAAACTTTGTTAATACCGCTCGCTTCGATCGTTACATGGTGAATAAATATCTTAACGAACAATTTGAATTCGTCTGAAAGTCTTTCCGCCTTAACGTGCAAACCTTCCGTTACAAGGTTGTACCAGCAGTCGAACAAAACACCGGTATTATACCGGTATTCCTACTATTATATATAGGATATTATTTTATAACTTAAGAAGTTTCACATAAATTTGTTTATGGTCACCCCGAGTGATGACTTGCAAATATTATTTGTAAAAATGGGTCTGTTCTTTTTAGCTGAACTTCTTGCACCATTTATCTTTCTTCTTTTTCTCTCCACGTTGGAAAGAAGAGGAAAGATGAACGGTGCAAGAAGTTCAGCTAAAAAGAACAGAGCTTATATATATAGCATTGACATATATGAATATATGGAGCTCACTTAACAATCAACAAAAGTCATAATCTCATATTTACTTGTTCTTAAATTTTAACGATATTGATATAATTTCATATATATTAATATGGAAAGAATATCAACAATAACAACAATATCGATGTTTAGTAATACCGTTATAATACCGGTATTACCGAAAAAACTATGCGTATATACCAGTATTACGTCATACCGGTATTTATATTAATCGATTTTTATTTCGGTTGTTATATAAAACCGAAAAATACCGATATATTACCGGTATTTTTTATATCGCTTTTAATCCCTGCTATAAACATGTGTCCTAAACTGCTTCATTTTAAAAATACAGCGTGTCAAAATTATGCAAAAAAAAAAGAAAATTTCGAAATTCTGGAGAACGTTTAAAGACATTTTATTATGTAAAGGTAACCTTAGAAACTAACAATAAATTGAAACAAATCTATGTTGCGGAATATGCGATTGCACTCGATAGCGCTATCCGTCGATCGCGCATCGAACGTCTATTTATCTAGTGCCGCGCTACCTCGCGAGCATAGATTGTCTATCCGTGTGACCTGCAGGTCAAACGCCTTCTTTGAAGTAAATACAAAAAAAACGCCAAAAACGTTTTCCAGAATTTCGAAATTTTCATTTTATTTTGCACAACTTTGACACCCTGTATTTTTAAAACGAAGCAGTTTAGGACACATGTTTGTGGAACCTTTTCTTCTTAAAATACGCCAAGAAATATCCCCTTCAAGTTTGTCTACTTACTTAGGAAACACCCTGTACATATATATATATATATATATATATATAAGCCATTTTCGGTCGAGGCTGAATTTTGGTGCCTAATAATCTTTTTCCGCGAATTTATATATATTTTTTAGCCCCGCAAACTACGTGCCAACAATTTTGTCGGTCTTGCAACGCAGTCCTTAGCTAAAGTTGAAAATAGTACAGTACATAATTAAATTGATAATCAATTTAAAAATACTATGCAAATAGCATTTTTAAAACCCTGTAAAGATCCATCCTCGAAAATGGCTTATATGTATATATTTATGTTATTTATATATCGATCTGTATTTACGTATTATTGTAGTATTATAATATTCAGCTGCGAAACTTACGTCAGCAGGACACAATGATCTGCTGTTAGGCGCTGCTTCAGTCGGAAGTAGCATGGTTGGCGTCGTCGGCGGGGTGTAATTGTCCGACGACAAACTCTCTCGAGCTATTCTTCGCTTTTTGGGCGGTGCTACGGTCTCGCTAAGACTTGGTGGACTTTCGGGCCGGCTATTGGGTGAGTCGCACTCTTCCGAGATAGCCTGGCGCAGCCATCGCTTCTTTGCCGAGCCTGTAGACACAGCGGGACAGCTACCGCTGCCATTGTTGTTGTTATTATTGCCGGGAACAGCAACCGCTTGAAGTCTACGCTGTGGCGGCGAGTCGCATATACCGCTAACAGAGTTTGCGGCCTGCACGAGAGTTGCTAGACTTTTGGCCGCGTAACTCTGCGACAGGAATTCCGCCTCTGTCGGCGGGAAATGCCTGCCGCACAGCGAATTCATGGAATTTTGTAAGGTCGGCGGGACGGCAGGTGGTAGAACCGGCAAGGGCGACACTTGAGGTATATTAGCTTGTGGTAGATCGGGCGATTCTTTCAGCCATTCGTTCATCAGCACCTTCTTCGTCTTTGGGAACTTGAAACCTGGAGCCAAGGGGCCGACCGCGGCGGCCACCAATAAGCAGGCAGATGACAATGGTGTCGATGGAGTAGAACTCTGCGAGCTGCTACTGGCTCCACTGTCACAAGTAGGACTCTTGACGGGAGTAGGTTGCTGTAACGGTGGCGAGTTTGGAGGACCGGGAGCGTTCGAGTTTGCTAAAGCCAGCAGTAAACCAGCCGCAGTGGGAATTCCACCGGATGATGATCCGGTATTGCCAACATCGCCCGTCGTGTTCTTAGCCGGAGTGTGTAAATGAGATGAATAAGGAACATCCCGGCTAGGCGGACGATTCTGACCCAATAGAGGCGGTGACTGCATGGAATTGCTCTCGTCCCCGGAGGATACGTCGGACTCGGCTGAATTCAATCTCGTCCTTCGGCTACTGCTCTGCGACTGAGACGAACTTGTCGTCCTCGCTCGACCTTTTCTTCTCCTCCGCCGTAGCGGTCTCTCCGAGTTCGTCTGTTTACTACTCTTGGACTGTCCCGTCGTCGAATGACTATCCTCGTTGTCGCTGTGCGTACCGCCGGATTCTTTTCGTTGCGCATTTCTCGCTTGTACTTCCTGCTTCCTCTGTTCCGCCTTCTCCAGCCTCTCAAAAGCCTTCATGATCGCTTCCATTTTCCTCTCCTCCCGCGTCATCTTCTTTTTATCTTTTTTCGTTTCCGGTGGCGCCGCTACCGACTGATTCAAACTAGGTGACGTTTGAGGCTGTATATTCGTTACCGTCGCGGTGGTCTCTTCCTTGGGAACTTGGCGGGTCGTTGTTGTAGTTGTAACCGTGGTCGTGACAGTTCTCCTTGGCGTCGTAGGAGTCACCGTCGATGATATAGACGACGTTGTAGTCGTAGTGGTCTGTGTGACACTTGTAGAAGGAGGAACTGCCGGTGGCGTGGAATCAGTTTCCTCGTTGACCGTGTTCCTTCTACCTCGTCGCCTCCGTTCTCTGCCACTGGGTAACAGATAAAAATAATGTGATAAATACATTATGAAAATATATAAAATATCCGGTACATTTTCATGGTGTTTATTTAAATCATAAAAAAATTTCCTGAGAATTCCCGGATTTTCCAGGTATTTTTATTTAAATTATTATATTTATTTAAATTTAACAGAACATTTTATTTAAAAACAGAATTTAAATTTCAAAAATTTCCCTGAGTGCTAATAAAATTCCATGAAAATTCCCTGAGTTTCAAGGATAAAAAAGAAATCCCCTGAGAAAATTTCAGGTTTTCCAGGTTTTTTAAGGTAGTAAACCTGATTTTATTATTCTTTATATTGTGATGTGAACTTACTCGGCATTTTCGACAAGAGCGCCGTTGCTACCTCTTCTGCTCAGCTGGCTGGCCGCGTTCGCAATTTGACACTCCCGCGGATTGTTACATGCACACACGACTGGCAGCGCAGGGGAATTGGGATTGGGTGACAGCAGCAGATCGTGCTGCTCGTGTTTGATCGTTATCTCGGCGTTCTTCTCGATTGCACAGGTTGTCACGATGTAGAGATGCAGCGTGCCCTTCTCGATGCAGTGCTTCACCTCGGCATTCGGCTTGCAACTACGCCGCACGAACCTCGCGTCATTTCCGTACGTCCGCGTGTCTACGCACACCTCGGTGCCGTCACGCGGCAAACGATAGAAAAACACGAACGGCCCCGGTCGTTGAACATGCTGTCTACCACTCTGCGTATACTGCAGCCGGTGCTGTGTGCTGAGCATGTATTTGCCACGTAATTCCACAACGGGAGTGTTCGGCGGAAGGTACATTGTCGCCACTAAAAACTGCAGCGAAGAGAAAGGACGTTTTAATAAACATCTTAATATAGTTTCCACAGAGGAGCAAAAATATATTTAAAGTTTTTATTTAAAAATTCAATAAATAATCAATAGTAGTGAATATTAGTGAATGATACTGAAAAATATATACAGTTATGTGCAAAATAATAGCACCGCATAGAAATATTTCAAATATTTGAAATATATTTTTTTTTATATGTCCACAAAGTCAGAATTTAACCCTAGATAAACAACCAAAACAGTTAAACATGGTGGAGGAAACATGAAAATTTGGGGTTCCTTTTTTAAGCCGGTGCTATATTTTGCACATAACTGTATCCCCTTGTCTACAATGCGTATTTAAGGCGTTAAGATTTAAGAAATTGACCAATCACAGTCGTATATGAGGAGAATAAACGACTGCGATTGGTCAATTTCTTAAGTCTTAACGCCTTAAATACGCATTGTAGACAAGAGGTATATTTATGAATAATTTAATATTAAATAATTTAAGAATAAAATTAAGAATTCTTTGTGTGTTTTCATAACATTTTTTTCATCCATTTTTTTCGTTTATATCCAAGAAATATTCTACTTACTCTGAGATTATTGCTGTGCACGTTGAGTCTGCATTTACCGGTGGCAACAACATTCATGTTACTCTGCCTGAGATCGCTGTGCGTACCGTTGACTTTGATGTTCGATATCCTAGCTCGCAATTCGGGACTGTAATGATTCGTAACGGCTTCTTCGTATCTTTCGATCCACTGTCTTAGGGGTGCCATATTGGTGCCCCAGGTATCTTGCACATCCTCCTCCTTGTCCTCGAGACTCGTTCTCCTCTTGGTCTTACGTTTCCCGGGTCCTCGCTTCGGGGTGGTGTTCTCCTTCTTGCGAACGGCGCTTGATTGTCGGGCCTGCGAGTCCCTTCTCTGTCTCTTCCCAACGTTGTTGTTATTGTTATTGTTATTGTTGTTTAGTCTTCGCACCTGCGACGATTGGGCGGACGTCTCAGATTTGTTGCGTCTCGGAATTTGCGGTTGTTGCTGCGGAAGCGAGCGTTTCTTCTGGGCCGTGACGTTGTTCGTCGAACCGACATCCGTATCCGCCGAACTGGTGGACGACGTGTCGGATGATGTGTCCGAATTGAGAAGCTCCTCGCGTTTACGCATTTGCAAGGCGCGTGCTCGCTGTCTGTCCACTCGTCGTGGTCGGCATCTCTCACAGAGGTATTCGTCAGGAATGTTCGAACGGTCGATCCCCATGCAATCGACGTGCTGCCATACTCTGTGGTAGCGTAATTAGTGCTCGATGAGTGTTTTATTCAAGTGTGATATGTAACTTTTCAGATAATAGTTGTTTCATAACATAAGCAGATTTGAGAATATATAAAAATGTTTTAATCTCTATATTAGTAATGTAAAAATATTAGTGACACTTACAAGCACCGGTCACAACATATCATGTATCCATCATCATGTTCAAAGTCGCTAAAAATAATATATCAAACATTACCACCGCCATATTGCCATAGCATAATATTTCTATATATCCATATAATTATATATCTTATTCTCTTACCAGATACATCTAGTAACACTGTCCTCGTCGTCACCTTCGCCTTCGGGTGCTGTTTCGGTTTCTTCGCCTTCCGGTTCCGCCTCCCGTCCCGCTTCACTACTGATTGCGCTGGCAGCGTCATCCTCCACATTGGTATTGCTCACAACTTCAATTATATAATAATATTTGTTATCACAAACTTTATTAAAATCTGTATTAGAAAATATGTAATGTTTTCTTCATTTGTGAGAAGTTTCAAGAACATAGATTCTTAAAAAAAAAAAAACAGATATAAATTCATAATTGTATCATACATAATCGTAATAATAATATCAAAGACATTACCAGGACCGAAGATGTAAGGATGTTGGGAAGTAGCTGTGGAACTGCTAGCTCCGTTAATAGGTTGTTGCTTCGGATGAGGTGGTGACGATGGAGGCGGTGGTGGCGTTCGCGGCGGGGGCGCCCCGTAATTGTGGTCTTGAAGAACGAACTGAAGACACTGCAATTAAACAAAAATTTGCCTTTAAATCTAAACTCTTTATAATTTCGAGATACACATAGAATCTTGTTAGCTAAGCATTGTGATATATTTTAGCGTATAGATTAATACCTCGTAAGGAAGCGGCATTCTTCTCACTGGCGATTTAGGAGTGCTTTGCTCCTCTTCTTTGGACATCTGCGACTCGTTATCGTTTCTACAAGTAACATGGTTTTATTTTATTATGATATCAGATCATTTAAAAAAACAAAGTTAAGTAAATAAATTTATCAGAGTCCATGCTTAAGCTTACTTGTTCTCAGTGAGGTCTTTACGAGGTTCAATCGTAGCCAAGGTTATCGGAAGCAGGGTTTTTATTTGTCCGGCCTGCTGTCGGATTTGCTGGGTGTATTGTGGCGTCATGACCAGTTGTTTCTGCTGCATCGCTTGCTGTTGGATTTTGATTGGTGAGTGTTTGTGCGAGGCTATCACATTGGACGGCGCGACCACCGTCTGCTGCGGCAGCAGGGTCTTGATACTCGTCTTTGGCGCCACTTGCGTCGCAATTGGGCCTTGGGCTTTCGTAAATCCTGTTACATTCGAACTCAACAAGGGTTTAACACCAGCACCGCTGATTTTCTGAGCGTGATTCCTCTGTACGGGTTTCTGCGGCGGAATAGTCTTGATGCATCCAGGTTGTTTCTGCGGAGCATTCTGCGGACCGATTACATTCTGCTGCTGCTGCTGTTGCTGCTGAACGATTTTCATAGGTTGGGGATTATTATTTCTCTGTACTATAGGCTGTTGAATGACATTATTTTGGGAGTTTGCAGTAGCTTTAACGGGGTTCACTATGGGTTTCGAGACAGCCTTTAAACCTGCTATAGTTTGTGCAGCTTGCGTCTGATTCTTCGATATCCCTACCCTCATCACCGTTTGTTGCTGCTGCTGTTGTTGTTGAATTTTCGAGTTCATCACAACCGGAGTCCTTTGATTGTTCGGTACAGACGCTATCACCTTTGAATGCACATTAGTAATACTATGACTTCTTTGAACCTGTAGATTATTCGCCGATTGCTGCTGTTGAGACTTTTGGATTACTTGTTGCGAACCCTGTAACAATTGCGCTGATGTAGATTGTAATTGCTGTTTACCAATCGTGAGCATGTTCGAGTTTTGCGATGGTTTGGAGACATTCGGCACACTATTGCTCTTGCAGACATTACTTGTTGCGGTTTGTAATTTGGTGGTTTGTACCGTCGCCAATGTCTGAGACTTTTGCAGCCCGGTCGCTGTCGATTGAGATCTCGCTTGAGATATCGTCGCTTGCTGGCATGCCATAAAATGTTGCCCAGGTGACTGATACTTTTGTATACCGGCTACAAGATTACTAGATTTCGAGACATTGTTCACCTGTTGCGTGCTCGATTGGAACTGCTGCCTGCCCATAGCTAGAGATATCTTCTGAGGCACCTGCAACTTCTGTAGACCTTGCTGTTGATGCGTCTTGAGATTTGGAAGATGGTTGCCGCTCAACAACGGAATTTTCTGATTGTTGCAGACAGATTGGAGCGTTGTTTTTTGCACATTCGTTACACTGACGGGCTGCGTCGTCTTCTGTATTGGCGGATTACCCAGATGAATCTTTTGCGGATTTGTGTTGTTTGCGGTCGTCTGATTGTTTATAAACTGACCAGGTAACACTCGTGTCTTCGGCATGCCCTGCGATTTGGACAGGGAATTATTACGTTGCGCGACTATGGCAGATGGATTGGCGATTACATTTGTCACGGTCTTCATTTTCTGCGCAGATTGACTAGCTGAGATGACGTTGCCTGGCAATGGTTTCGTGTGATACCTTTGCAGATCCATTGCCTTCACCGCCGTAGTAGAAGTGCCCATGGGATATATCGGCTGAAGCTTGTGATGCAACGTAGTCTGCACATTGCTTGCCGTCGTCAGTTGTTGCTGCTTACTACAATGGATAAGATCAGCGATCGCAACCTGATTTTTCGGCTGATATATCGGCTGATTGCTCTGTACCGTGGTTGCCTGCCAAGGGCAGAGAATGCTGCCACTATTGGGGGATGGTGAGGACGTCGAGTTAGTCGATGTTTGAGAGGAAATATTGAGAGTCACCGGAACAGGTTGCTGCGCTTGATCAGCAGACGATGGCGGTAGCTTCTGCGAGATGACGCGCGTTGTCAACACCTCCGTGGTGTTGGTCTGCGAGCCGGCGATCATTCTCTGCACTTGCTCCCTGGCGCCTTTGGCGACTGGATAGGTCACCACAGGCTTAACCGTTGTGAGAGCGGACGCAGTGGTGACCGTCGCCGTCTGCTGCTCCTGATTGCTCGTTGTTTCCAGACACTGCAACAGCTGCGACTTGCCGCCATTGGTAGCCGCGGTGGCGTCGTCGCCGCTCGCGATCACCATGGTGTTCCCTACCGTGGTAGTGACAGTGCCGGTGGCGACCGCAACGGGCTCCTGGGACCGCCATATCTCCCGGGCGAACAGCAACGTCGGTGGCGGTTGTCCCTCACTCTCGACGCTATCCTTTGTCGCGTTCTCCACTACCGGCGCCGCCGCGGCCTCCACATCTAGCTTCAGAACGAAACTCATGGTGGTCTCGTTGGCCTGGCCGTATTCCTTCTCCACTTCCGCGGACGCAGACTTCGTCGTTCCAGTTGCCGTCGAAACGACAGCTTGCACCGCCTCGTCATCGTTATTCTCTGTGGCCGTTGCGTTCTCCTCGTTGATGCGACTGTCACCGCCGATCAACGGAGACACCGGGGGTGGTGGGCCAGGCCCTGGGGACAGTTGCTCCCCACTGCCAGCTGTTCCACCCCCCGATAACTTGATTACCGATGGGGTCGACGTTTTGGTAGCCTTACGAGAGCACGCCAAATGGAAACTCGCAGGCGAGTTGCGCGGCCGGTCCAAGGACTGCTGGCTATCGTCCTCGCCCGGCTTCGGCCTCACCAAGTCTAGTTCTCGATTCGGCTATTTGAGGACCGTGGACCATAAGCTGCAAAAGAAAAAAAAAACAAAATTGTTATTACGAAGTCGGCTATTCTGTTAAACAACAGCACGATTATGTTTTTCTAGATTTCGCTTGCGTCGTTGTAAAATTCAACGTTGAAGAGATTAAGCTCTATTACATTATATTACAGCGCAGATGCATATTTCATTCGATCCATTTAAGTAAAGAGCCTTCTTAACATCTTACGTCGTAACATCTTACGATCTGCCTCCATAGTTCAAACAGACGCATTTGCAGAACGTTTTTTTATCAATCGTAAAAAAACAACGTGATGATCGAACGATTTATACGTAATTAGACTAATTAAGAACTGAAACGCGTTACGTTTGTAACGTGTCGCTAAGAACTCTTTGGCTCTAGCGAGATCTAAACCTCGTGTCAGACATCGGATAGATCGAGGATTGCGAATTGGAGATTAGAATTCGACTAATCAGAACGAAGAGAATGAAGATTATAATCAGAACGAAGGGAATGAATATTAAGATTGTCTGATTGGTCGAATTAAAATCTCCAATTCGCAATTCTCAATTTCCAATGCGTAGTCCAACACGGGCTTAACGCGATCGTGATAATCGAAGTAGTCGAGTCCTTCCGGAAGTTTCCCAGCTGGGAAACGATGCCCGATGGGCAACGACGGGTTTACCGGCTTCGAGAACGCTCGACGGCAATACGGGAGTTGTCGCGAAGTCGACATGTCCCTCCTCTACGGGTGGACGTGAGACCCGAGAAAGACGGAAGTGCGCTCGCGAGAGATTTCTGCGGAGCGCAGATTCCGAACAACTTTCTCGACAAGTACGCGACGTACCGCGGGCTCCGCTGGCTGTTCGGTCATTGATCACTGCTACCGCGCGTCTCGCGTCCCTACGCTCCTGTTCACATTAGCACGCGCGCGATAGAAATACAAGGCTGCTTCACTTAACTCGATAAGGGAGCGTGAGAATTTTCAGGGCTCACCGAGCTGGTGCGACAACAATCTTGTAGCGTTTCCAACCGCAGGTGGGTTTAAATCAATCTAAGATCGATTAAATTCGATCGATATGTTATGAACTTTGACTGGAAATTATGTAAAAGAAATGTGCACAAAAATGTGAAATATTAAGTTATTAAAATAATTAGTAATTAAGTTATTAATTGTTATACAAAAGTCTTCTACTTACGGTAGAAAAATTTTTGTATAATTATATTTTCAAGACACCTTTTTTAAAAATCTTGTAGCGTTTTTGACCACAAGTGGGTTTGAATCGATTCAAGATCGATTAAACTCGATCGATATGTTATGAATTTCTATCGAAAATGATGTAAAGAAAGAAATGTGCAAAAATATGTGAAATATTAAGTTATTAATATAATTAGTAATTAAGT
>NJRP01000356.1:126700-139179 GCA_003063835.1 Aphaenogaster floridana
AGTAATTAAGTTATTAAGTAATTAAGTTATTAATTACTATACAAGAGTATTCTACTTACTATAGAATAATTTTTGTATATATAATTATATTTTCAAGACATCTGTTTTAAAAGATTAATATTAAATCACCTTGAAGATGTATTAAATCTATTCAACAAAACTGCGCTTTGTCTTCCGCGCTGACTCTCATTAGTCCCTCTTTTTAATTAATCGTTTTTAAAAGATTAAACTTCTTGAAGATTTAAATATGATTTACCTATAATCAATTTGATCATAAATGTTTGAAATTTCCTTCTTCCTTCTTCCTCATCCCAATCGCTAATATCTGCTCCTTGTTCCTTATATTTTTGATTGTGCGGGGGCCTTAACTCTCCAGTAACCTGAAGTACAGCGTGTGACGTCGATAATCGATCTCGGAACGATTAAACCCGCTGCAGTCGAAAACGCTATTAATCCTTCGCGGTCCAAATTATTTCTCACAAATGAGCGAGGATCGAGCATCTCTCGTCCTCAATTTCATTTAATTAGAAATTCCAAAAATATAGTTCGCCGATTGTAATCGCGTACCTACATAATACTTGAAGAATGCGATGAGCTACCGCAAAGTATTACATCAAATCCAGCTTCACATATGATTGCAAAGAATTGAAGGTTCATTCTCCTTCTCCTCTCTTTCCTTCTCTCCCGTAGGTTTAATCGTTTCATTGTAAAATTGGGACGAGCGTTCAATCCTAAGAATGTTAGAACAAACAGTTCAACAGATGTTGCAAATAACGTGATTATCGCTAACCTCGGTATTCCGCCGCAAACGCATCATTGCGCGTCGGAATTCCCAGCGATACTGGCATTATTGAATCCACGCGATCGGTGTGTTGTTTCGCGGCCTCGTATGCAAAAGAAGGAAGACGAATGACACGTGCGCGCTATCGCCCGGAGATAACGGATTACGACGAATTCAGCGGAGCGTACCGTGTTTACTCAACCAATTACCATACACATCCGCTCGTATGTTGACACGATTGCGTGCGTAACACGCGTCTGTCGTTTGCGATCGCTTTACACCGGGAGCGATCTTGCCCTCCATCGAACAGGCGTAAAATATTGAATGTTAAATATTGAATCAAGCGAGTTGAACGAGGAGTCGTGAATGAGACCGCGTCGTAGAAATTCGTTTGCGTGGAAAATCGAACGCCAAGACACACGAATCGTTCGCCCATTGACAATTCTCCCCTATATCTGCACGGAAAAAACGGTAAGGTTGCCACAACCACAATAATAGTAATATTTGGTACAGCCACGTCCTGTGGTTGTCACATTCACATTGATGTGAAGGCAACTATATGCATTTGGTACAGCAAATATAGTGAATGTTGAGATAAACATAGTAAATGTTGAGACAAACATAGTGAATGTTGAGACAAACATATATAGATGCACTACACAAAACAATGTGAATGTGACAACCACAGGGCGTGGCTGTACCAAATGTTACTATTATTGTGGTTGTGGCAACCTTATTGTTTTTTTCCGTGTGGGTATACAACTCGGCTTCTCAAGAAATTCTTCTTCTTCTTCTTTAGCTAGTCCCCCAATTGGATTTCCGAATTACAATAGGTAGTTCATAGTACCACGGTCTCAAGAAATTGAGACGGCGAACGAAGTATGCGGCCTTCGACGATAATTCCCCGCCGAAATCGAAGCGGCCAAGCGAGCGTCGGTCGACCGAGGCTGCGCGCCGCGCTGCGTCGCGACGCGGCGTTTAATTTTAAACGGCACCCGCGAAAATGAATCACCGCGGTATTATTCCAGATGGCCGCGAAAATCGCGCGCGGACATCTCGACGCGATTCGCGACCCCTCGCGGGACGCGAGGGGGGAAGATCGCGGTAGCGCGTCTTCCGGCTAAATATAATGCCGCGACCGCGCGGCGCTAATCCCGCGCATTAGCGGCATTTATACTTGTCAGTTATATCCGAAATGCGCGGAATATTCCGGAGTCATGAGAGCTCGGGGAAGGGGGGGGGAAGAGAGAAAGCGTGCATTTATTAGAAGCGCCCTGGGATGATATCCCCTCAGGCGATAACCTGTGTGAAGTTAGCCCCCCAATGTCGAAAAATCAAAACTTTTCTTTTTGCAAACGTTTGCCCATCGTTTGCCCACACGGAAAAAAAAGAATGTTTATGCCAACCAGAATCTGGTTGGCATAAACATTCTTTTTTTTCCGTGCACGAATGCCCCATTGGAATTTTTGTTTGCCCCCCTCTAGTTCAAAAGTTATAAGCAATTCAACATTGGGGGGCCAGTGTAAAGTTAGCCCCTCCCCCAAAAATTGAATTGCTTATAACTTTTGAACTAGAGGGGGGCAAACACAAATTCTAACGGGGCATTCGTGGGCAAACAATGGGCAAACGTTTGCAAAAAGAAAAATTTTGATTTTTTGAGATCGGGGAGCCAGTGTGAAGTTGGCCCCCCAAAATTTAATTGCTTATAACTTTTGAATTACAGGGGGGTAAACAAAAATTTCGATGTGGCAATCGTGGGCAAACGATGGGCAAACGTTTGCAAAAAGAAAATTTTTGCTTTTTCGACATTGAGAGGCTAACTTCACACAGGTCAGGCGATATCCCCTCAGAAAGAGAGAGAGAGAGAGAAAGAGAGAGAGACCCTTCCGAATTTCGTCAGTTCCACGACGCGTCCTAAGGTGTTTTCCTTTTCCTCCCGAATGGGAATTCGGGATCGTGGAGATTGTCGTCGACACGCACCAATCTCCAATTTTCGATACGTTAAGGCTCGTCTACAATATGCGAAGAGTAGATGTAAGAGAAATACTTGCGATGTTAAGCGGTGTCTACAATGAGATTTTAAGTTGTAAGACTTAACATATCAAGCAATCACAGTTGAGCATTCTAAAAGTAAGACCGCAACTTTGATTGTGATTGGTCGATATGTTAAATCTTACGACTTAAAATCTCATTGTAGACACCGCTTAAGGGAGCTAAAGTAAAGACGTGAGCAAAATAAATTATTTTTATTTCTTACTCCAACTTCAGCCCTTACGCTTACGCTCGGCCAATCAGAGCGCAATCAGCCAAATAGTTGCTACAAATATTTAAAAAGTTAATCCTTACTCCCATGCTTACTCCGCCTATTGTAGACGAACCTTTAGATAAAACGAGTCGCGCACATTTCCGTTCGCTACGTAAATATTCGGATGACGAGTTCTCTCGACGTTTGAGTCACGAAACAGAAAATGTTGAGATCCGCCGTTAAAGGTTAAAAAAATCAAACGTAAACGCGGACGGCTATTATCGACAGTGATGCCAACGATCGATAGTCGAACGATCGCAAGTCCACGAATCGCCGATGGGATCGAGCGCCGAGAAGTTCGCCGCGGATCGAGGCGAGCGATGCAAGCCCGCGTAAATTTGCCCGTCGATATCGAAGGGGACACGCCGAGGAGGGAATTAGAAAGTCTCGCGATTTTCAGCGTGTCTCTCGCGGACGAACGCGTGAGAGATTGCATCGGGTGGAACCTTAAAGAGCCGATTTTGCGAGAGCGGTGGCGGACCTTTTCTCTCTTTCTCGTGACCGACTTCGGACGTATTGTTCGTTCGTCGCGCGCAAGAGAGAGCCGTACCGCGGAACAACAATCGTAACGCCTCAAAACGCGCGCCCGCGATGGCGGGAGAAAGTATCAGATTGTGTTGTATTTCAAATAAAACATCGGTATATCCCCAAGTATCCGATCCACGGCGAGCATTTCTTGTAGAGATAGCATCGTGCGAATAAAAATTATTAATCTTTCCAAGTATCTGCATTTGTATCCGCATGGAATATTACTTTAAAATATAGCAGGAAATATCGATAGATAGATAAATCGAGAACCGGAAGTATATCGATTGCATATACAGTGTGGCCCAAAAGTCTGAATACATCTTGATACCTTTTAAGCGGATAGAGATAGAAGGTTGAAAGCGCGAGGGATTTTATGGGATCACACATAAAAGCTATCTTTTGATCAGAGAGAGACACCTAATGTCTCTCAAAATATTGTAATAGATCTTCGAAAATGTCAGCTTCAGTATCATTTTTAAGTGTTAATTGTTTTAAATGTCGCATTAAATTACGATGCTTTGTAACAGAGTAACTTAACAGAAGCGATAATTTAAAATAATTAGCTCTTAAAAACTCAATACTGAAGCTATTAAACAGAAGTGCTTTTGACATCTACTGTCCATTTCTACCAATTTAGATTAACTTTAACCTCGGTTCAACTTACTCTTTATCTTTTTCTAATTCCAAAGAATTAGAAAAAATTCTAAAGAATTATGTTCATTTCTACCAATGTAGATTAATTTTAATCTCTCGATTTAACTTATTCTTGATCCTTTTCTAATTCTTGGAACTAAAAAAAGATAAAGAGTAAGTTAAACCAAGGTTAAAGTTAGGGCCGGTATCACCATCTCCGATTAACGTGATCCTCCGATTAAACTCACTCTTCGTCTCTTTCTAATTGTTCGAAAGAGTTAGAAAGAGACGAAGAGTGAGTTTAATCGGAGGATCACGTTAATCGGAGATGGTGATACCGGTCCTTAATCTACATTGGTAGAAGTAAACATTAGAAAAAGATAAAGAGTAAGTTAAACCTTCCCGAGATTAAAGTTAATCTATATTGGTAGAAATGGATATATAAAGGTGCGAGTCGTGTCTTCAGCGAGTACCGAGCTTCGAAAGTCTCGATTGCGTCTTTAGCAATCTTGGTGGTTGATCTTTCAAGGTACCGCGCGAGAAGGAATCATCGATCCTTGTGTGTACCGCGCTCAGTTAGCCTCGAGTATTCCACTCGACGGTGAGTGTTGTCGCGCGCGCAGAATTAACGAGTTCTCGTGGCGGCCCGCGGCGAAGTGCAGCGCGCTGCTGCACTTCGCAGCGGCGGCGGCAGCGGTGGTGTCTCGTTGTTGGCAGCAATGGGATCCGCGCGGCGACCTACTTGGCGTACCTCGACCCCCTCGCGCATCGATTCGAACCAAAATTATTTCCGAGCGATTATTGTTCGACCAACCAGCCCTCCCGCCTGGTTGCGATGCCTCTTCTCGAGCGCGTTTCCAAAATACAAATCAAACGTATTTTTAAATCAGCCTAGGAATTAACTCAACAATATGGCTACGACTTCGGGTTCTTCCCTTTCGTGCCAAAGAGTTCTCCGAGAAAAATCAATTTCCTCGCGGATTAGATTAGGTTTTTTCCTCTGATCTGCGATTCCTATTTAGATTTGAAGTGAAATATATAACTTGAAAATAAGAGAGGATTGATATGGATTGATTGACGTTGCAGCGAGCCTCGTGATTGCCGAAGGAAGAATCGCGCTCATTCGGAAGCGAACGCGTCGGTATTCTAGCGAGGCACTGCAGGCGCATTTATGCAACGTAAATTTCTTTAGGCGCGGCGAACGACGAAGGAGCGCCTATTACGCATTTATCTGCTGGAAACAATGACCTCATCGTGTCGAACGTTACTATGAATTATTTACGATCACGCATGGAAACTCCTTTGTTTCGCGAACTACGCATACAATATATATATATATATATAGATTTAAGTACACCGATATGCAGTTAAAGAGACATAAAACGATTCCTTCTTCCAGATCTGGTAATGATAAAGAAATGATTTTGACGTCCTCATTAAGCGAAAAATTGTGAATCTTTCGCTTTCGTTAAAAAAGAAAACGCTGTGACAAAATCCTTGAATTACAGCGAGATCTTACGCTTCGATTAATATTTTTCTTCTGGTATAACAGTTACGTTATATCGAAAGTGGCAAGGTGCAATTGCAGTGCATTTCGATATTATATTCGTTGGTAATTACGAAGGAGTTTCGCGGCTGAGAATCAAACTTCGACCAAACTTCAATTAACTTAATCGGCGATTAACTTATCATTAATACCTATTTTATTAACACACTTGGAGGGTATTATTAATTTCCCGTTATTCGATACGCGGAAAGGAAGATTTAGGAACGAATCACGCATGTCCATTTCAATTAATGTATAAATTCACTTTAATCTTGGTTTAACTTACTCTTTATCTTTTTCTAGTTTTAAGAGTCGTTAAGTTAAATCGAGATTAAAATTAATCTACATTAGAAATGAATAGCAGGGAAATTTTTTCGCGAGCAATTCCGCCGGTTGAGTCAATCGCCGGTTAGAATTAATCGGAGTTTGGTCGAGGTCGTCTTGAGAACTTAAATGGATCGCATCTCCTTATACGCCCGCGGCGCTATCAATCGCTCGCGTTGCTTGTCGTCAGGCCGCTGCCGTTTACAACGAGTGGGTCGCGCACGACGCTTCCGCTGACCCCTTCGGGCCTGCTCTCCCGACGGTCGACGTTACAGGAAAACGACGTTGCTCTCGCGCGCGTGCGCAACTCCGCCGCCGTGTTAGCCAGCCTGATCGTAAGGGGCCGACGTAACTGCCGCGCAAACGTCACGGATGCAGGACCGGACTTTACGCAGCCAACTTCTCTCGCTATCGCGAATCACTTAGGACGACATCCATAGTCCGATCTTATATTTAAGATCGTCTTAAAGATGTATGTCAGACCTTCAAAAATAACAGCATCGCCATAATATTTTGCTAAGATGTTAATAATGTATTTCATTCCTACATATGAAATTTGAAGTCAATTTACCGTATTGTTTTCAAAAAAATTATTATAACGACGTAAGACGTAATATAGACGCCTTACGTCAGATTTTCAAAGATAACAGCATTGCCATAATATTTTGCTAAGATGTTTAATAATGTATTTTGTTCCTACATATGAAATTTGAAGTCAATTTACCGTATTGTTTTCAAGAAAATTATTATTCTAACTGTCTGTAAGACGTCTATATTACGTCTTACAGACGTTATAACAATAATTTTCTTGAAAACGATACGGTAAATTGACTTTAAATTTCATATGTAGGAACGAAATACATTATTAAACATCTTAGCAAAATATTATGGCAATGCTATTACTTTTGAAAGTCTGACATACTACCTTAAGTACGATCGCGAGATGCTTTAAGCGATGTCTACAATGAGATTTTAAGTCGTAAGATTTAACATATCGACCAATCACAATCAAAATTGCGGTCTTACTTTTAAAATGCTCAACTGTGATTGGTCGATATGTTAAGTCTTACAACTTAAAATCTCATTGTAGACACCGCTTTACGGTCGTTTTATTGATTGGATGGGATATTAAGACCACCTAAGATCAGACTTCAAACGATCTTAACCCTAGGTTACTACCCATGGATCTGGGAGACCCGAGCAGAAAGATGATTTTTCGGCTATACAAAAATTTTCCTTTGTTTTAATCCTTTATAACTTTTTACCTATTTATGGTACCAAAATGAAACTTATGTAGTTCCGTTTAAGCAGGCTTTGGCGTTTTGATTTGAAAAAAGAAGGAAAGAAATATTAAGATTATTAAGCTTGCCTGAGATATGAACGGATAAAGTTGCCCCGGGTCTCCCAGACCGGTAGTAACGACGTAGACAAAAAAAAGAGTAGTATATATAACCTAGGGTTAAATATAAGATCGGATTGTGAATACCGCCCTTATATATATGCCCAATTTCTTCACCATTAAATAATTTTAGCCGGAAGAAATCTCTCAGAATCAATGGCTGTGATTGGCTATTGCTAACTTTATCTGGAAGATAAAACTTATCTAAAGGTGAAGAAATTGGGCATTAATCTCTTAAATCTCTTAAATCGAGATACGTCTGAAGTCGATGGCGATTCGTAAATCTTTTCATCTTGCGACGCATATACGGATGAAAATGGAGAGTAAATCGTTGTTTTTAGATCAGAACGTTGCTATCTGAGACACTCCCTGTTCAGATTACGTTTTCAATCGGTTAGTATCTTTAGAACTTTTATAAATGAAGAAATAAATAAATACGACACGTATATCGAATTTCAACAATCGAATGAAGTGAGCAACTTAAGGTAAAGCTCATCTGAGGCAGGGTGTCCAGCAGACTTAGTGAAAAAAATTCCCTGATTTTTTCAGGTTTTCCAGAACCTGGAATTAATTTTTCCCTTACTTTTTCCAAAATGCATAATTTGCGTACATCTGTATGGTAAGTCAATTAAATGTTAAATCACGAAGTCCTTGAGATATTTTTGGGAAACAAATAGGATTTTGAAAAAGTTCGGAATTTAAAAAAGCAAAAATTCAAAGCAATTATACCATCTACATTGACACCTAGCGGTCACACAACAACTTTCGTCGTACAGATAGGGCTCTTTGGTAATTCATCTCTTATATAGTTTTGTCTTTGTTAAACACATTGAAATAAAATAATATGACAATGAAAATATAAATTATCGAACACATCTATAGTAAATCGATTTTTAGCAAAACAGAAAATTAGCGTACTGAGAGCCAGGGACAAGTTCAGATTTATTTTTTAAAAAATTTCAAATCATTGAGAAAAAATGTGAAACAATGTGAAAAAATCCAGATAAATCGTAAAATTTCCTGACATTTCCAGATTTATAAAATCCCCTGACAATTCCCGGTTTTCAAGATTTCCCTGACCGCTAGACACGGGTTGTGAGGGTATACGGATGTTTGAATCCGCTCCTGCGCTCACAGCATGGCTGATGGCACGGGAGCGGAGAGGAGGAGGCGCAGCGGGTGAGAACGAGAGGAGAGGCACTTAATGGCGAATACGCATATACATGTAAATCGCGTGTCAGCCTAGGCCATCTAATGATTCCAACATTATCCACAGGCAACCGCGGGCAATGTAAACCAATGACAGCCCCACGCTGCCACGGCGAGTGTCGTTAAAGATGCAATACTAGAGCACCCAGATGCAAAATGAAACTACGCAAAACAGAACATCCGGTTATGCTAGATACTTTCAGACAGATACTTTCTCGAGTCGTGAATTTGTCGAATTTACGGCTGAAAGCATCTTCACGTTTAGCCACGAATCAAGATAAACTTAACACCGTAATTACAAGTTTTGTGTAATTTAATTAAGACACGTTTTTAATAATCTCCATTGGGATCTCCGTGACCAAGGCATCCGCAGACAACTTCGCGTCTCATTCTTCATTCTGATTCAAACGGTCTCGAGTACAACTTCATTCATGCCTTAATTACAAATATACTTGATATTGAAAAGTGATTTTTTTTCCCACCCTCTCCTATCCGTCAGAATCATTTCTGGTAGCTTGTTTTTTCTCTTTCCAAACAAATCAAGAAGGTATAAAAGCGACGGCGTCTCGATTCTTCGAAAAATTTTCAGCGAGGAAAACTCCAGAGATCGCACGAAAGTTGGTAGGTGTGGTTTTTTTAGCAGCTTGCGGTCGCCGGAAAATATCGATTGCGCGGATACGCGGGTAGATACGCGTCATCTAGACACTTTCGGGTGTATGTAGTGTATCCAGTTGCCCATGTGCCCCGCGCACCCCGCGCAGTTCTCCCTCCCCCTCCCTGCCCTCCCTTCAACCGAGTGCACCTATGACTAGTTCCACGCCGTTGAATAAACGTTCCGTTTCTCGGTCGCTCTCACTTCTTCCCCGTTGCCTGTCCGCCCCCTCCTCGACCCCCCATCTCCTCGTCTCTTCCTCGCCCTCCACCGTTCCCCGCCTTCCTCGTAGCACGCGCATGGGTATGCAACGGCGTGCAGTGAGCCGTACACAAAGGCCTGATTGCCGGACACCCGGTGAAATATGCCAGTCCCCGCCAATAACCGGTATCTCGCTGCCCTCTCTTCACTTTTACGCTGTCTTCTCGCTGCGGGTTCACGGAGCGACGGGGTGGAGGAAGGTGGAGATAGAGGAGGAGGAGGAGGAGGAGGAAAGGGAGGTAAAGTCGCGGTGAAGCGGCGAGGGAGGAACGGGAGGGAACGAACGCCGATGGAAGTGTATCGAGATACGAGAGACAATGTGACGCGAGCTGGATACTGATGCTACTACAGGAAGGATAAAGGAGAAAGGATATACAGAGAGATAGAGAGACAGAGAGAAGGGAGCGAAACCGTGCTTATTTAATTAATTTATTTAACACTTGGAGATAACCGCCGCGGCACAGCGGAATAAATGAAACAGCAACAATCGCAAAAAAATCATGAGTAAAAAGAGAAGAAAAAAGGGAAGAGTACACTGAGAGAAAAATTTACTAAATTTCAACAAATGTTTTCTCCAATAGTATTAATAAAATATTCTTTTGAATTCAGTAAATATTTTATTAGGTTTAGAAAATTTGTTTTCAATAGGATGAATATTTTTTTCATTCGAAAAATATTAACTGAATTCAAAAAAATACTTCATTAGTACTATTGGAGAAAGCATTTATTGAAATTTAGTAAATTTTTCTTTCAGTGTATAGCTGCAAAACATTTCAAAAATTCCCATGGAACATTGAATTGTCGAAAGCAACGTTGAATTATAAGTTAATATAATTCATCGCTTTCAATAATTCGAGCTTCTTATAATTCATTATGCGAACTGAAATTGTATGCCTGTACGCAATACGGCGTATAAATTTCTTATTCAATGAAATGAACTTTTAAATATGTAAGCCGCGCGGAGAGAAAGAGGAAGTATTCTTGGGGACGCTTGTTCCGGCATTCGCGTGAGGTTGTTTTCATGATATAGTTGTGCGGGGAGTTCGATCGAAGATAAGCGGAGCTGCAGGAGGTAAAGCTAGGTGAGACTCCTAGGGCAGCAACGCGATGCCGAGAGGTACCAACGTTACCGCGTGAAAATCACGCTTAAAGCCTATTGCACAATGAAAAGCACAGGCAATAGGAACAGAGAACAGAAATTTGGAATTGAAATTTATGTAATACTATTTATGTAATACTATTAACCTTGTATCAACGCGGAATGGAATATGAAACAGGCAATAGGAACAGAATTTCCGACGCGTTGGATTTCTGTTCCCAATTGTTTGTACCTGACCAATCATTTGTTAGGTTATCTCCTATTCCTATTGCCTGTGCTTTTCATTGTGCAATAAGCTTAATGCTCGCTCCACATATTCATGCCTAAAAGCTGTTCTGCGACAATGTTCAAGGCAGTTAAAATCAAATAGAATCCAAGGGAGGTGTTATTGGGGAACAAAGTTTATGAATTTGTCGCTCAACCTCATTGCTCCGGAAATACAATCGTATAATAAATAAGATCGAATCTCTCGCGACGCGCAATTTCGAATAATTCAAGAAGCGTAAATAATTGTCGTTTGTTTTTTGGCGAGGGACGAAGATGCAGATTAAAGCCAGTGGTACATAGAAAATCGTAAGCAATAAGATTTAAGCAATAAGTGAATCGACCAATCACAGTCAAGAATTGTCAAAAACGTAAGACTACACGGAAAAAAAAGAATGTTTATGCCAACCAGATTCTGGTTGGCTCGCACAGAAATCTGGTTGACACAAACAAATTTCTGTGCGAGCCAATAAGAATCTGGTTGGAATAAACATTCTTTTTTTTCTGTGTACCATTTAAAAACTCTCGGCTCTGATTGGTCAGTTTGCTCACTTCTTAAGTCTAAGTTCATCCAGACAAATTTACACCTACATAATCATATGCACAGAAAAAATCCAATCACATGTCTAATAATGAGGCACGTCTTAATGCTAGACATGTGATTGGATAATTTTTTTTATGGATATAGTTATGCGGCTATGCAAGTTTGTCTGACTGGACCCTCACTGCTTACGTTTTAACTGGCTTAATGCAATTTCAAGTCGCCGGCGCATTTCGATGTTCAACGCTGACTTGAGTGGCACTCAAGCCGCGAGTGGAACGTACATGTTCGTCGCTACGCGCGGCATTCCTTTCGCTTTGAAAACGTACGCGAACAAGCAGGTACATCCCGAAGCTTGCGGCGCTCGCGACATTGCTTGCGAGACAACGGCTAGAAAGAATCGCGAGTCTACGTTCCCTGGAAAAGTGAATGACGCGCGGCTCATCTGCCCGGCGTCGTTGCGCCACTGCGCCCGCTGGCGTTTTCGCAATCCCCTTTCGTACTTTCGCGACGGTCGATATGCAACGAACAGCGACGCACATCGCGCTCGTTCGGCCTACCGCTGGAAGATGGCCGCGTACCTCGCGCGCGTCGCGCGCGCATAGACGTCGCAACGCCTTCTGCTCCGCGTCCAATATTCATTTCTACCAATGTAGATTAACTTTAATTTCGGTTTAACTTACTCTTTATCTTTTTTAGGCCTATTTCCACCAATGTACCAATGTAACTTTAATCTCGGTTTAATTTACTCCTTTTTTTAGTTCTAAAAATTAGAAAAAGATAAAGAATAAGTTAAACCGAGGTTAAAGTTAATCTACATTGGTGGAAATAGACGTTAATGCTCACTTCTACCAATGTAGATTAACTTTAACCTCAATGTAGTTTAACTTACTCTTTTTCTAGTTCTAAAAATTACAAAAAGATAAAGAATAAATTA
>NJRP01000356.1:171748-185113 GCA_003063835.1 Aphaenogaster floridana
AAAAGTGTGGAATAAAATGTAAAAAGAAAGCCAAGAAATTAGGTTAGGGATGATCAGTTTTAAGTTTTGCATTTGGCAATTCTTATTAATTCTTAAATTTAATCGGTCGATTTAGTTAACCGGGGATGGTGAAAACGGCCCCTTGTCTTGATGGCACAATGTGGTAGAAGATCGTGAAAGAGGATTCCGCGGAAAATTCTTTGGCTGAGAAAAGGGAAGAACCAAATCGTTGCGCGAGAGTTCTGGCCGAAAGAATAGAATGCTATTGAGAAAAGAAAAAAAAGAGAAAAGCAGAAGAAAAACGAAATAATGGTTCGTCGGGGGAGCCTTGAAAATAAACTTGCGAATGAACGAGATGTTTCAAATGATTATACTCGAAACGTTATACTCACGTCCGCGATTTTGGTGCGGATGTGACGTGCTTCGTGCAATTGAAATAATTCAATTTCGTCGCGCGGCTCGACGCGCTTTAAATTGTTGACATCCGAGATAATCGTCATGCAAATCGCTCGATAAAAAAAAAAGATGACTACACGTTAGTTCGCTCGGACACCCGTATTGTCTCAGATAGATACGCTGTATATCTAGTGTGATTATCCAGATAGCAGGTAATCGGTATGAATTCAAAAAGGATTCACTTTTTAAAATTCTTTATAAATAAATTCTTTATAAATTAACGTAATCTGTTCGAAATGAACTCAAAAAGAATTCTTTTCCAATACCTAGTATTCTTATAGACACGGGTAGATAAATATGTCATTTTGACGTCAAATACTAGTCATATGGCCGGTATTCATAGACGGTTCTTATATTTAAGATCAATTATAATCTTAAGATGTTATAAACCAATCACAGTATTAGCGTTTTGAGACATTACTTAAGACGGCCTTAAAATAAGAACGGACTATGAATACCGGTCATATGACTAGTATTTGACGTCAAAATGACATATTTTTCTACCTGGGAGAGTATAAAAAGAATTCCTTTTGTATCTAAAAAAAGGCCTCAGAAATTAGTGTAATCTGTTCGAAATTAACTTGAAAAGAATTCCTTTTGTATCTAAAAAAGGGCTCAGAATTGATGACATAAAAATGAATTCCTTTTGAATTCTTAAGAGTGTTTTTAGAACAGAAACAGGATGGAAAAAATTCATTTTACACATGATTCAGGAATTCGAAAAGAATTCTTATTTGGATTCTCTTTGCTATCTAGGTAGACATCCCGTTTTTCAAAGTAATTGTCCTGTTGTACCATCAAACATGTTAAATGTCCCAATTTTAACAAAAAGGTCCCACTGAAAAATATAAATTTTGTATAATTGTGATGGTGAACCTAATACGTGTTACCCCCAAACATAAAGTTGTCCCGCTTTGGACTAGAAAATATCTAGAGTCACATTATATATATCGAATCTTTTCACTGCAATAAACTTTATGTTTCATTGATATATCGTAGACGAAAATTAGTTGACGCCTGTGTGCTTTTTCACGTGTAGAAATGGCTGACGCGGATCCGCAATTCAAACGCCTTTTACTGCCAGCGGAGGAGACTCTGTTCGAACAGCTGCTGCGATTCGGACTCTACTTAGGTGCGGTGTTCCAAATTATGTGCCTGTTATCTATAGTCATATATCAGGCCGGTCCATCCGACGGTGTAGCAGCTTTGAAGGTATCTAGTCAGATATCTGTGGGAATGCAGCAGCTTCTTCGTAGCAATGACCCCAGATAACACGTATGTCTAAAAGACGTCGAAAAGATATCTTAACATGAAGTTGCATAAAACGTCTTTAAGATATCTTTTCGATGTCTTTTAGACATGCATGTTATCTGGGACTCTTGTAATTGCAGGACGACCCGAGCGACGTGGAGTGTTCTGAGAATAGTCCTCAGGTGACGCCGCGAAGACCTCATCGGCCGCGAAAGCAAGAGAAGAAGAAAAGACGTTGAGACATTTCACTTCTTTTCTTGCGACGACACTCTGATAAAACTACTCCCATACTTCACGACCAGGGCTGGGCCATCAGAATAATTCCTCTCAGCTCGATTTCATCTAAGTTATTTACTAAATGGACATTTTATAATGTAATGCCAATCTTTAAAATATAACTTAATATAGAGATATATATATATATAAGCCTATTTCGGTCAGACTGGATCTCTGGCCTAATGATCTTTTTTTGCCTGGATTATGTCCCTGTGACCGAACATGTACCTATATTCGGATACTTACACAAAAACTTATTAATCTCAAATGTTTCTATGTAAAAAATCTACTTTAAATATTTAAAGATTACATATGTAAAATTTAATTGTCACTTAAAGACTACATATTAAAATTTAATATATGTAAAATTTAATTGTAATCTTTAAATATCTAAAGATTACAATTAAATTTTAATGTTAAAATAAAACATTTAACATTAATAACAATAAGTTTTTGTGTAAATGTTCGGATATAGGTACATATTCGGTCACAGGGACGTTTACCTTATATTTATTTTTTTTTTAGCTTCCCGCCAATTATTCGAATTTATTGCGAAAAATATCGGCCAGGAGTATGAACCTTCCCAGATAGCACAGAGAACCTACAAAAAATTCTTTTTGAATCCCCGATTTTTACAATGTATTCTTTTTCCGACACATTTCTGTTCTAAAGCATTCTCAACAGTTCTAAAAGGACTCGATGTAATATGTCACCAACTCTGAGCCCTTTTTCAGATATGAAAGGAATTCTTTTTATATTCTGTAAGAATACTATTGGAAAGGAATTATTTTTTAGTTCATTTCGAACAGATTACACTAATTCATAAAGAATTTTAAAAAGTGAATTCTTTTCTGTGCTATCTGGGTTTTTAAGCATGGAGCTATCATTTCTATTTTAACTTCATGTGCAATTATAAAAGCGTTATTTGTATGTAATATTTCATAAAAGAGAAAATAATTATTAGCTCTTACATAATAAATTTCGCGAGGAAGACTTTTGTAATAAAAATGGTTCTCCAAAGAGAGAAGTATCTGAAGTTCTTTCCGGAACAGGTACGAATTTTAAGAACACCCTGTATATACGTGTTGCAATATAACCTCTCAACGGAGAAAAGCCACGCTCCTCTCGGCGCGGTTATGCGATGATTTTACGCTGATTCGACTGGAAATGCGGACGTGATCGGACGATGCTTTGCAGTTAGAGCATTTTTATTGATAACTCGTCGAGAATGCTGCACAATACGACGGCCCTGTCGCCTCAGGACATTTTGGCCGAGGTTAGAAAATTTATCTCCGGCGCCATCCGGCCTTCTCACAGCACGAACACGCAGGATGTGACACGCACGGCATTATCCTTGCTGAAAAATGTACCCGCGGCGAGGGACGCCGTGCTCGAGTATTTCTGCAATGTATTCTTCGTCGCGGTGACGAAATACGTTCGCCAGATCGAGGTATGTGAAGGCGCTGTACACTTGGTTCATTCACCTTTCTACATGGTGCACAAGCGTAATTAGAGTAATTACAGCGAATTACGATCTTTATAGACAAATCAGAATATACTGATACCCGAGGAGAGTATTATAGCGGAGATTCATGCCATCCTGAGCAGTTTCGTCAATGGGAATCCAGAAGCCTGGGCGCCTATCATATCAGCTTGGTCATTGGACTTACTCGGTATATATATTTCATTTAGGACCGATTGTTCCAATTTTTTGATAAGTTAACTAACAGTTAAATTATATGCTTATCTTTGTCTAATTTGAAGGAGAAACAAAGAGAGACACATGATAGTTAGCTTACCAAGAAATTGGAACAACCGGCCCTTATAGTTGTATGAAATATGTTTTTGTGATGTACGAAGTACGTTTCTCTCACAGGCAAACTGTCGTCCGACTATTCGAAGCGTGGCAATTTGCCCGTCAACGCAGGCATCAATGATTTTCTGCAGCAGTGGATGTCGTGCCGCGCAACGAGAACTCTGATAGACATTACGGCCCAATGTCTGCAGTGTCTTATGCATTCGGATACGGAGTCTTGTATCAAGGCATTATTAGACACCAGCGTGCTACACAGTCCATACTTTGATTGGGTGGTTGCTCATGTAGGGAGCTGCTTTCCGAACACTGTGATCACTAGGGTGCTATCATGCGGATTGAAAGACTTCTGCGCCATGGGCTATGTGCATAATGTTAAGAATCCAAAGTTAAATTCTGTTGTCGGTATATTGGGACATTTAGCGGGTAGCCATTTTCAAGATATTAGAAAAGCGCTGCTAGACTTATTCGAGGCAAGCTTATCATATAAGTTTTATTATCATGGTGCTGTTGCGTATATTAGTATTTCTCTCTCTCTAATTTAAGTTTACGTATTATATATAATACATTTGCAATAATGTTTTAGTGGAGTTTGGAAGAAGACGTAAGTCTTGACGAAGATACCAAAAAGCAGAAACTGGCCACAGTACCATTTCTTCTGAATCTGGCCTCGCTTTCGCAGACTCTTTTGAAAGCAATAACCAGCGATGTGTTACAAATATGTATGTTTCTAATAGAAATTACATTAAAGTAAATCGTGTTATCATTATGATTAAGCTGTAAAAAATGTTTATTACAGTGAGGCCAGACATCATCCCTCGACTGGCATTGTTTGCAGCAGATTGGTGTAAATACTTTGATAATCAACCAGCGGCATTAATGGATTTGACAGTTCACTTGATATTAGGATGTGAACAAGGCGCGTCACAAATAATCAATATACTGCTGGATACGAGTCTAAACACGAGCAATGTCGGCTATCACAGCGTCAATGCGGCACAAAATGTGAAAAACATTTGTCGGGAGATACTGGAATTGATTCTACAAGAGATTGATCTCTTATTGAGAACACACGGACCGCAGTCCGCTAATATCCTTCTGCTGACTTCTATCAAGCATGAGATATCGTTGATAGTACCAATGTTGCTAAATCCCAACCCGCTGCGTGTACAAACGGCTGTTAGACTGTTATGTTTTCTCAGAAGTCAAAATCCGAACATAGTCATCTCTACGGCATCCTACACGCTGATGAAGGCGCAAACAATGTTCCATCTCGCGGCCTTAATACGTCTTATCATTAATAACGTCGTACAGTTACCCCCGAATAAATCTGGAACCGAAAATATCCTTGCTTGTCACGATTACTTTACACAGGTCTTGGAGCAAGCACTTAGAGAGATACACTACAAAAGCGCCATAGATAAGGAGGAGTCGAGACAGTTATTCAAAAATCTCACTACAATGTTGAAGCAAGTGTCGATTGTTTAAAGCAGTTAAGTATTTTATAGTTCAATTTAATAATTAGAATCTTTTTTTTCTATCTCATTTAGATGGGAAAACTCAAATAAGGTGGTGATATTGCAGTCAAAGATGATTAGCAGAGCTCTCAAAGCTAATTTATATCAAATATCTTGTTTATTGATGAAAAATGATGATTTTGACTTGGCGAATGATATCATTACTCTGTTGGACCTATTAAGCACACCTGAAAAAGATCATGCTCTCGATGTGGAACTTATGTTGAAGTTAACGAGGGCAGTCATACAGTATTTCTTTTCATGTATCGCTCAAACTGGTAAATAATTAAAGTTCTAACGTTCTTTTTTTTATAAGTAACAAAGTATACGATGATACAATTTGTTTCTTAGATATTATAAAAAAGGAACAAGGAGTTAAGATGGTATGTCATTTATTGAAAGATTTGACATGTTATTCTACGTCCGCACGCGTATTGGCGCTCAGAGAGATATTAGGAAATAGTATCAATAATGAGCAAGCCAAATATTTTGGCGCAAAAGAAAAATTCGAGCCTCGTTTCGAGGAGATGTTACTGTTACATCAGAATCATAAACAGGTATAACTTGTATATAAGTAAAAGTACATTTTTAATCCACAGAGGAGATTTGTTTCGACACTACTAGCCAATTTTATTTAAATTAATATGTCATGACGTTTCGACCATGGGTTTTAGTCTTTTTCAAGTGAATAAATTAAAAATAATTGTATGGATCATATTACATCCAATGGAAATGACAGTGCAAACAATATGTCAAATGTCCAGAGAACTAAAAAGAACAATTAAATACAAAATCTATGATAGTAAAAAGATGGAGACAATAGGTAGTGAGAAGTAGAAAAACTTCATAGTTAGATATAAGTATAAAGAAAAATGGTCGTCATGAAGAATTAAGATAGTCTAAAGTTTTCACAGAGAAAATAGGTCATCGCGCACCAACGGTTACCAGTAAACTGAACCATAATAACAAAAGTGAGATATAAATCATTAGGACAGTTTATATTGATTTAATTACTTTATCGTAGAGCGCGTTCAATAAATCAGTATCTTTTTGTAAATTAATTGTGTTGTCATGTTTTTTGATGAAAAACATTTCTGTATTCTCTCTTTTCTTAGTGTTTTTCTTTATGCAAGATTTCTGGTTTAAACCAATTAAAGTCATGTTGGTGATTAAGGCAATGTTTGCGATGTTATCCTCTGTGGTTTATTATTCACTGGCGAAGAATATTTATCTCTTGCTTGTACATTTTTAATGTTTTGAAATATGTTTAAAGTCTGTTGCAATTTCATTAATTTTATGTACAGGATCTATTTAACTTAATACATAAATATATGAATTTAAATAATCTCATCTTAGGTGACGAGCACCATGTTAGCACAGCGACATTCGTCGGTATTTCACGCTGGTGTGATAGGACATGGTCCACGAAGACTTCCGCCGGAAAATTCGATTGATAAGACGATCATTGCTTTAAACAAAATGTTATTAATAGATGTTATAAAGGTAAAGAATTCGATAAAGTTATCATTTAATAAATTCCAAAGTATTGTATTAATACCTTAACATTTAATTTGAATTATTTTCAGGCTTGTTGCAGCAACCCGGAATCAGATCGATATCCAATTAACTTGGACGCTCTGACAATGGTCAGTTTATTGTTAGTTGAATTGGTATCGCCTGATGTTATGTACAATGGTCTACCATGGCCTGATGAGGAATTTACAAAGGTATTATTAATGTTAAACATTTGTCAATATATTAAGTTAGTTAATTATTGTTGTTGTTTCATTGCATCATAGTCTCCAGTTAACTTTTTTTAACTTATTGATTGATTAATATAAAGTTTCTGTCCTCCAAGGGCCAATTTGTTTATTCTTAAATACCCTGGAATTAAATTCATGTTTCATAGACTTTGTTTCTGTCAGAGTAGAATTTTTTCCAAAATTATAATGTTGAATATGAAGGATGGCAACAAGTTTGGGAATCAAACCGGAAAAGCGACTGCTGTAGCATATTGAGATATCTATCCCTAGTTATTATTATTTGTCCTCCTAATTATTAGACCACTAGAATAATGGTTTTGATTATGGCAGGTCACAATAGAAAGAGATTTACAAATCCGTCGCAAGTTTAAGGATGTTCCTCTGTTATGGACATTGTTGGAATTGACCGCCTGGTACAGGCCAGCGTTAGCGTATTGTTCCGTTTTATTGAGAGGCATTACTGCTACTGTCATGGCTAATTGGAACACGGAGGAAGGTGTTTCGCTTGTCAATGTAATGGCACTCGGTCAATTATTACCACCGCCGCTGGCGAGTATTAGAGACATTTTACCTATTTTACAGCCTCACCAGGTATATACTCTTGATTCTGCAACATAATTTAAATTAAATTATATATTCAGATTTTTGTATTACACAAATGGCTCTAATTGCAGATAAACACAATAATGAGGGAATGCCTGTGGGCATACATGCGCGAAAATGTACCGTCTCCAGCGTTATTTACGCGAAACGAAGGCACTAACATAGCCTGGAGAGACATCGACTTGTCATCGCCCAACGCACGTTTTACAGATACTCTCCGTTTAGTATTATTGGCAAATATTCACACTTTAGGATCTCTATATTCGACATTATTTTATAATGAAAATAAGTAATATAAAATACAATATATTTTTTGGACAGTAATTAAATTATTTTTAATTTTATACGGTTTGTAAATACTACCAATCGAGCGCTTGCGGTAATAATTGATAAATAAGCAATTGATAAATAATATGAAAGTGTATTATCCATCCTTTCCCTATTTTTAATTACTTATAATACATATATTTAGATACTTTCTCATATAAAGGCTATATGTTTTGATAATGTTGATTGATAAAATATTATCAACATACTTAGCTTATACATATATGAGAAAATCAATTTGTATTATAACATGTGTTTCAAGATTATAAATACTAAGATTAAATATTTTCACAGGTTTCATGTATTAAACACCATTAACAGTAAGTACATTTGGACATTTTAGTGTTTTCTCCCTGTTACATTGATATCCTATAACAATAGTTATAATTCATGTATATCTTATAACAACTCTAAATATAAAGTAGAAAATGACAATCACACACACTGTATAAAATAGGAAGTAATCTTTACTAGCTTCTTGTATACATTCTGCTTTAAGTATGTAACATATTACATAATACATGGATCCTTTTTTTTATGATATAAATCGACCGTTATAATTCTCAATAATATGGACAGAAATTTTTCCTACAATTCTTGGAAAGTATGATTCAATGAATCGCGATGAGATTATGCACAGCACGGATTATGCATAACAAAATGCGATGAAGCCGTTGAGGAATGAAACAAGGAAGACGAAAAGAAAAATATATATGTTTTAATATTTATAAAAGCACATTCTCTCTCCTAAATACATATGTAAGAAACAAAAATATTAATTTACTTCGTATTATTATCAATACAGGAATGGATGGTGCCTAAGATGAACGAACGCTGTTCGAATTGCTGCACGAATACCCTAGGTGGGTGTCTCGTCCTAACTGAAATGATTATTTCGTATAATCGTATGCAAAATCGGTTTAACTCATATATATAAATGTCGCGATTTTACTTGTACGCCATTGAGTCTTCACGCGGCCCTGTCTTGCGTCAAATCACAGGGCCCAAAAACGCTAGTAAAAAATGTTGAAAATATTCAATTACTTTCTATGTACACGCTGCTCGTTGCACGCAAGATATTACATCTTGCATGCAAGCACGGTGAAGTACACGGGGACATCTTCCGTGCTTGCATTTGCGAGCACATTAAATGTTATGTTCGTGTTCTTATATATTCTCTACGCTTCGTCAATGTATCTTGCCTCTATCAGTTGGTGCTTCGTGTACCGTTTGACACAGCGTAGAATCAATAACGTTTAATGTAAAAATAAAGGATACGTTCTTTTCCTCGGTAACGCATGAACGAAGATCTCATTAAGTGTAATGTAAAATAATATTATTTCCAGAATAGATTTGAAAGTATATTATGTGTCAATGGTCACGTTAATATATTCTTTGTAAAAGAAGCACATATAGACTTTTTTCTTAAGAAATGTCATCGACAGTATAATCTTTTGAGCAGAGAATCAACAATATACCAATGGTAAGTTAAATATGTGCGACTTTATGTATAACAACGGGGAACTTTCGTCTCTGGCGCCGGTGTTTGTCTTCCATGAGCTTCGACATAAACACACAGCTGCCAATCCGACTCTTTCTTACTTTACAATAAATTATTACTCAGTTCTTCAGAATTAAAAAAGTTCACTTTTCAAGTCTATAGGTGAATTAAGTTTAGAAGAGTAACGTGCTCATGCCACCCATTTCACTTTGCTCCTTCACAAAGATCTCGAAGTATTGGTATATGATTGTGACAGCAAGCAAGATACCGGTACCGGAACCGATCGCGCCCAAGAAGTCCGCCAGTACAGAGAGAGCCCCGATACATAGTCCACCGAATGCCGCGGCGGTCGGGATGTACCGATTTAGTTCGCGAATCATGGAATTATCTCTGTGGCCTCGCATTACCATCTGCTGTTCTCTTAGTTGTTTAGCAACCTAAAAATTCAATGATGCGTGTCATCAATTTTTATGTCGAAAAAATTTATACTGCCTTTTAGTGAAAGTTATACTAACATCCTTCGCCGAGCTTCCAGAGACTTCGATCCACGTCTTAGAGAAGAAAGCGCACGAGCCAAGCATGAAGAGAATATAGAGAAAGGCGTGGACAGGATCTTGAACGATATGACCGACCGATTCTGGAGGTGATAAATAATAACATAATCCGCCAACCGGATACGATCTGGCGGGCCCTCCGCCACCGACATCCGACCAAACGCCTAGCAGATTCACTATAAGATTTCCTTGGAACTTAACAGCCAACATCTGAGAGATGACGTATAAGTTGGACACCAAAGCCGACTGCAGAATAATCGGAATGTTGCTAGTGTAAAATAGTTTGATCGGATAGCTACTGTATTGGCCGCGATATCGGGCGGATTTGATCGGAAGATCCACACGGAAGCCCTAAAAATAAAATGATTTGATTCCTGTAGTCTAGTCACTCACGCAGGTTCACGAGATATTTTCTCGTTCAAAAAAAATCAGCATTAGAAGTTGCGTAATATCAACTTTGTAGCTTTTGCAAATGTGCGCTATACAAATAATTTACCTGGAAATAAATAACGATAGCGAACACTAGAATGGTGGCGAGAAGATTCATCAGATTTGGAAGATTCTGTCTGTAGAACGCTTCTCGGAGACCTCGTACTTTGTCCTGTCTGGTGGCCAGCAAATGGAACAGCGCGATTACAGCTCCTTCAAATTCTGTACCACGACCTGTTGAGTGTACAAAAATGTAACTTTAATTGATGTACATTAAAATTCAGATATATCAAGAATAATATTTCTATTATATAATGTTATACAGTTTTTTTTTCTAATAATGAGCAAGTTACCAGTATTAACTGTGGCTGGCGAGAATGCTTTCCAGACAATGGTTTCGCAAATATTGGTGGCGATAAAGAGAGATATTCCGCTTCCTAATCCATATCCTTTCTGTAGAAGCTCGTCCAATAGCAATACGATAAGTCCAGCAACGAACAACTGGATGATAATCAGGAGACAGACACCAGCTCCAATTTCAGTCGGATCTCCGTACATTCCGGTCATGACGTAAACAATGGCTTGTCCAACGGTAATAACCATGCCAAACACTGCATAAAGGAAAAGCAAATGTTATTTGTGCCCCCACTTAAACATGTTAATATTTTAATAAAATATAATATAACTCTCAATAATTAAACTAAATCTATAAACAATAAGGCAATGAGAGTGCAGCGCGATAATTAGAGCGCAATTTATATGTATATAGTATATTTAAACAAGTATTAAAACGAACGTTTCGGCTGCATTTTGAGCCATCTTCAGCGTATATAGATTCACAGTTTGATGTTAACGCACACTAGCCAAGCCAAAATGAGCTCAATCTCTCGATTCCTATTTTAACTCACCATGGTTGGAACGATTTTAATCATCACCTGACGTTCCAACCATGGTAAGTTAAAATAGGAATCGAGGGATTGAGGTCATTTTGGCTATTGTGCGTTAACATCAAACTGTGAATCAATATACCCTGAAGATGGTTCAAAATGCAGCCGAAACGTTCGTTTTAATACTTATTTATACTATATACATGTAAATTACACTCTAATTACACTCTCATTGCCTTATTGTTTATAGATTTAGTTTAATATTTTAATATATTAAAATCTATGTACTTACATTTCTGTGCGCCATTGAATAACGCTCTATCTTTTGGTGTATCACCGACCTCAATAATCTTTGCACCGTGAAGCAGCTGCATGATAAGACCAGAAGTAACGATCGGCGAGATACCCAATTCCATAAGGGTCCCTCTGTTCGACGCAAGTATCACACGAATCCAGTAGAATGGATCCGCACTGTCCGAAGACATGATACCGAACAATGGAATCTAAAGATAACAAGATTACATAATTATATATTATTTATGAAGGTTCCAATTATTCTCAATTTCCCTCTGCACTATTATTTCAAACAATTAAGATGCATTAACTCACCTGGCAACATACTAAGAAGATAAACAATGTGATCGCCGTCCATAGTACTTTCTCCCTGAACTGGATCTATGGAAAGATACAGAAACATTACGACTCTACCTCGTTATGACACATTCAAATACAATAGAGATCAAGAATAAAGTGTGAGCTTATCAGGAGAAAGCTATCAAGGAAAGTTCTAGCTTCAATCAAGAGCAATTCTACGCTGTACTCTAGCGTCACGGACGTGCGTCATAAACAGATGGTAAAAAGTATTTCGTCTCGTCCCCCGCTCACGCACGCCCGGGGCGATCGAGGAATTTAAGAAAAACGGTACACGAAACTGTAAATACTAGAGAGAGACGGAAATAGACCGTACGGTACGCGTGGGCCTTACCTTCCGCTGTGGCTTCGCTATTTCCGGCAGTATACTGCAGAAGGGCTTTATCACCTCGAGAAATTTGACTGAAAGCAGAAGGGGAGAGGCGGGTTAAGCGCGTCCGGGTGCGCCGAGTGTCGGGCGATTCGCACCGCCAGCAATATGCCGTGCGAGAGGTTACGCGTGTGTGTTGCGGGCTGTGCGAAGAGGTTGCGGCGAACGCACGAATCCGGGACACTCGGCAGATTTTACCTCTGACTGCAAGTGGCGGGCATACTCACATCCCATCTTGTCTGCGTCGACACGACTGTCCCGAGCACCGCGATCGGATCGAGTGACCTTCCCTCACAGGACCCCGAGAATCGACACCGTCGCAAAGTACCCTCTCATCAAGCGCACGAACGCGGCCGCGTATGCACGACTGGCAAAGCGTAGCGAGTCGTGGCTCACCCCGCCGACACGTATCAATATGCTAGTGTCACGTGACCTGATGATGTTGGCCGGCACGCTTCCGCTCGCGCTACCGCCGCCCGCCGCTAGATGGCGTCGGCGCGCCGGTTGATAATCGTCGAGATATCATTGGAAGACCGTATCGATTTTGGGTAAATTTTTGTGACTTTTTGCGATGACATCCAGAGATAATAAAAGAGCATCGACATTACCGGCTATCGATACAAATTTTTCGTCGACAAAAATTGTTGTTTTATGCAGCGGTGCACGACGGGTTGCATGACGGTAGGCTCGAGAAATTTTCCGTACGTTGACTCTCATCGCTATGGGTGCGTTCGGGGAGTCGTTATTAGCGCTATTTAGCGCTAAAAGCTGTTCGCGAAGCTAGAGGATAGTGCTAACCAGTGATGTGCCGTTATAGTTTATGTCAATTCTTTACATGATTACTTACGTGTAAAGAATTAATTCTTTACATTGCTATTTTCCACGTAAAAATGTAAAGAATGTAAACAATGTAAAGAATTTCCTAATTGGCTGATTTACATTTATAATAAACGAAAACATTTTTTTA
>NJRP01000357.1:71321-96683 GCA_003063835.1 Aphaenogaster floridana
TCACATTCACATTGATGTGAAGGCAACTATATGCATTTGGTACAGCAAACATAGTGAATGTTAGAACAAACATATATAGATGCACTACACAAAACAATGTGAATGTGACAACCACAGGACGTGGCTGAACCAAATATTACTATTATTGTGGTTGTGGCAACCTTATTGTTCTTTCGGTGCAGCAAAACGTTTGCTGTAGTTTAGAAATTTGTGTTCACGACTGCAATGAAATAGGCGAGGGGTAAACCGCTGACCAAAATTGTGTACACCAATGCCTAGTAATGCCCAAAATTGGGCATTACTAGGTACACAAAGTACACAAAAGTACCCTAAAAATACACTAAAAGTACACAATTTTTGGGCATTACTAGTGAATTTTTTATATAATGCCCACTAATGTGCCCTAGTAATGCCCACTAATGCCCCAAATCTGTACACCGCAATGCCCTCAGCGGTTTACCCCTCGGAAATAGGTATCGCAGCTAAGATGTTCGCTGTCCATATATTACGACTGCAATTTAATTACCACACGCAGTTTTTAGCTACGGCAGCTACTTTTTCTCCGTGTAGTGCGTGTGTCCAATGAAGAACGCTGCCGACCTTTAATTGCATGTCAATTTTCGAGTTGTCACACGAGTCAGATTCGAGACAACCGAAATGAGAAATCCTCGAGCGGGTCGCGCATGCACACGCCGTCCGCCATATGTCGCGCTGGTCGCGTGCCTTCACGAGAGGCCTTTCGTGGTAGCGTAATTACGTGCTCAAGAAATAATGAACGACTAATATTGTCGTCCTGGCTGGTGACCCCTCCTCTCTCCCTCTCCTCTCTCTTTCTCTCTTTCTCTGTTTCGTTCCCGTCGAAAGCACCCGGTCCGTCGCGACTTATCGACCTTTCGTTGTGCCGCTTTCTCAGTCGTTCTACGAGCACGAGTCTTTTGATTGTTCGACCTTTTGTACCGTATTCACGTACTACGCTCCTTTATACATTTCTCCCGCTCGTTGTCTCGACGAACATTCGGTTGTGTTTCGAGGACGGCGATATCGATTCGTTTCGTATGCGGTTCGGTTTCGAGTACGCTTTAATCGCAGTCGGGAGATATGGATCTGCGAGGCGAACAGGTGAGGCGTGGGAAGCCGCTTTACCGAAGTGCTCGATCTGAGAATACCGAGTATAGGATAAGAGGTCCCCCAAACGAGTTTTGTTGCTAAAGGTTGCTCTGAGGCCCTTGTGATTTTGATTTTGTAGTTTATGAGTTAATCATTTTTACATAAAGGAACTTACGAACGTCTACACGTTACGTCGACTAATGAAAATTTATATCGAAGTGCGAATATAGAGTAAATTCCCTAAATATGGACCGTCATAAAGTTTTTTTGAAATAAATTTTTATTAAATACTATACAATCAGCCTCGTTTCTTTTAATCAGTCTTATAACTATTAAGTAACACAAAAACATAAAATTTTCTTCACAAAAAACTAAACAAAAACAAATTAGTTTCACTTTGTTAGCTACAGTAAGTTTTTAAAAACAACAGTAGTTTATACTATCCGACCGGTCCATATTTGGGAAATCTCCCCTAACTATGACGTAATGTGATAAGAAATTAATTATATATAGACGAAGAGCAATAAAAATATTCTTATAAGTGTTTTTATCTTATAAAATCTATCTTTTCTTGGCAACATTTACAAATATGAATGTGTTGCCAACACTGTTAAATTTGTAATGTAAAATTGAACCAAATTTGGGCCATTTATAATCATTCCTATAGGTCGCCATTGTTCCTACCCAATATGTTGTTAATTTAATTAGAACAATTAAGTTAAATAATTTAACTCGAGGAATGTGTTAAAATCTGACTCAAATTTGGTTTACTATTTACTAGTCACATAAGTCAATGTAACTTTTACATTAAAAATAACCTATTGTTGTGTTTGACACATGTAAAAGTAAAAAATAACCATATATGATTTAACCAAAGAAATTGATTAAACTTTAATCTTTTAATATCTAACAGTGAAGAAAACACTAATTTTATAAGATAACATTTTTATTGATCTGTGTACGCTAAATTCCTTATTACATCACGTTGTAACTGGTATACGTTGTAACGAGCATTTTGAATCGCACCGTTACATTCCGTAGATACACAGCGCGTTTTCACAACGGGCTGACTTCGAAAATTTATACACCGTTCGCGAATGACATGCGCACGCCATAAATCAAATCACTTCGCGGGAAACGAAACGTTTGAGGATAAATACAAACGTCTCGGTGTGTAAGTCCTACACGGTTCTGTCTACTTTAGAACGGGGCCGGAAAGCGACGCCATTAATTAAACTCTTTGTCGCGCGATCAGCGAGCGAGAGAAGAGTTGGCATCGCGTCACCCATCCTGATTCGTCGCGGAGGCGGCTCTTGGCTCGATAGATTTTGGCACGATACATCCGCGAGAGGTTGACACGGGTGAGGGGGTTGAAGGAAGGGAGGCATACGTATTCCCCGCTATTCTCCTCGTGCCTCCTCTCGCGTTCTTTCTCCCGCGAAGAGTCGGAGGGACACGAACGCGGGAGGAGTGGGGAAGTGGGAGGGTTCTAATTAATGGGTGGCACTGTGCTTGACATGTTTACTCTGGACGCAACCCCCTTGAGCCTCTCCTACCTTCTATTCTTTTTCAGGGAGGGCGATACAGTCGTACCCGGCATCTCCCTCTCGCTTCCCGCCGCTTTCTCTTCCTCCGTCTATCCTTCGTTCTTCTTCGCACACTCTCTTCTCTTTTTTTTATTTCCGCGAGTTTAGTCAAAAGCGCCACGCAAATACTCGCTCGGCGAGCGACCAATTATGCCGTGCCGACGAGAGCCGGCGAGAAACTTTAGAGTTCTGATTAAACACGGTGCTCTTAATGGATGGTGCTTCCGGCGGCGGGAGCTGGAAACACGTCATGCGCTTAAGCGATCGGTGATAGCGGAAAGAAATTGAGCGAGAGAGGGTTCGTGCACTGTTTGTCCGACTGAGAGTTGTTAATATAACAGAACAATAGTACATGTATTCTTTATTTACGATCTATAAAAGCATCGTCTCCATCAGCAGAAATACCGTGCCAAATACGGATTTAATAGCAAGATGACTGGTCAGATTAACCTTCGCGAAAATCTTTCATAAATGAGAAAATGACAGCGGGCAAAATTAAAGCAATGGCAAAATTAATGTAATGAAACCGGTGCAGTTGGCTTGTAATTTTTGACGCACGTGCGACTCAAGCGGTGCGAAATAATTATATAATTACCGCCTGGTAATGCAACCGCGGCCAATATCGTAAACTCCTCGCCCTCTTCTGATATACGGTCTGCATATATTGACGCGGATGCGAATGTAGCGCGCAGCGTTCGCAATTTTATCGTCGTCCCGGTGTTTTAGAGCTTCGATTAAACGCAATCGCGTAACGGCCGGCGTATCCTGCTCGTAGAACTGGCAACGCGAGATGCGGGTATTACTCTAATCGCTGATAATGGAAAGAGATTAAAAGGAGCGGCGGTAACCTCGGGTAACGCGAGTTCTGCGTCGCAGCAGCTTCGCACGCGATGCACCACGTGCATGTGACGCATGGCGTCGTGTGTATGTGTGTGCGCGACCGCAGCTATATTTAAACCTTTAGGTACAAAAAGTGCAATTTTGCGTTTGCCATATTTTTTATTAGGGCTGTTCAACTTTCGAGAAGCAGAATCTGGAAAAGAGGAGATTGTTATCTAAGAATTGAATGAATTGACTAAAATTATAGATGATAGATTATTGTACGTACAAGTAAACATTAATTTTTAGATTTAAAAAGCCGAATTTTGCGTTTACCGTATTTTTCATTGAGCTGTTCAACTTTTGAAAAGCAGAATCGTCTAAAAACAGATTGTTATCTAAGAATTGTGTGAGTAAATTGAGTAGAATTTAGGTGACAAATTATCATCGTACGCATAAGTAAACATTAAGGGATGCATTTTTCAAATTGTGATGCATTTTTCAAATGTGATTAATGACAAATTATTTTTTAATGAATTGTTATTGTCTTGAATAATGTCTACCGATACAACAGCGATTGCTGACTTTGTAACTAAAACCCTTTCGTCGCGCAGGTTCGATCACGTTACTGCATGTTGCAGCAAGACCTGTTATGATAATTATCCGGCTGATGCAACTTAACGCTAGTTACCGTCTCATTTTCTTTAATCTCGACATACACGCAGTTGCGTATTGCGCATCGACCTGTCGCGGTATCGACCGCGTGTATGACAGTACGGTCTGACGTTTACATGGCGCGAGGATGGACGACGTTATCCCAGCGTTACAGGTTTACATCGACCATCGGACGTTCAAAACAAATATTTTTTCCGAAACATAAATGATGAGGACGCTTTCGTCATTTTTCTCGACGCGCTTCCGTCAATGCCGCAGTTGCGGCTCCTGGATGCGGCTGGTCCGGAATAAACAGATAGCCCGGCCAGTACGTCGCGAGGGTATCAAGATCAATTTATCGCGTCCAGGCAGTAACATTGTAGTCTACGCAGATGATAATCGCGCGCTTGCAGTTAATGCAACATAGTGTTATGTGCGCTTCGATCCAGCCTAAACCTGAATACACAGCGGGTTGTACATTACGGAGCAAATGCTACGGTCCGCTGTGATAACAACGCTGCTTACGATAAACCCTGAGTCATGCGAACTCGTGTTTCTTGCTCACTGTTACGCTGCGTTTTATACGTACCTTCGCACATAACGTATCCAACGTGTATATACCTCACTACCGGAGCTAAGAGGACGAAGATAAACCCTAAACGGCCTATTTCCCTCCGGCTTCTTATGCCTTAGCGATATCGCCTCAATATTCAACAGTCAAACGAGATGCAAGCACGACCTACGATGGGTTTGCTTGAATTTGATTTAAGCGCGCAGCTTGTACACACGATTACACTCGAGATACAGTAGCGTGACATCAGTATTAATCAATTCCATGCAATTTCCAAATACGCCTGATTGATCCTGGCTACTCAAGATAATTATAGCCTCGGAAGCTGCTACAGGTGCTTGTCCGTCTGTGTCCCCTCTCTCTCTCTCTCTCTCTCTCTCTCTCTCTCTCTCTCTCTGGCGCGCGCGCGTGTTCTCCAGTGTGCGTTCCACAAATCAATGCGCCATGCGACATGTAGCATGACATAACGCGTGCACCACGCGCGATATCTACCTGTGCCTGTGATAGAACGGGATTGTAGGTCGCGCGATTTAGAAGCCGAAAAAAGACGTGGAGAAGTGTCGGCGCGTTCACAAAATATAGATTGTTAATGATTCTAGAACCCACCGTGGTCCGTTCACGATACATCGTGTTGTCGGGTCTATCACGATGGAGATTACCATGATTGGTGTTGCTGGCAGAACACCTCTGCTCTTCTGCGATGCAATCGCGTATCGATATATCGCCGCGTATATCTTTCATGACGAATGACAGTGTTCGCTACGATCATTAAACTTTAATCTCCCTTGGGGTACAATCGGTGCACCGTTATTTCGGGCGAATTGCGTCTTCAACGTGAAAAGATGAAAACATTATGCAATTTGAATCGATCTGAGATGACAGGTGAGTGTAAATAGAGACGAACAGAGACATAGAGAAAGAGAGAGAGAAACAGAGGGATAGCTAGAGAGAATCGAAGAGAGGATCTTGCAAGCTCGCATGCAATCTCAAGGATTGATCGATCGTGTATCCATTCGAGATAATCATCATCCACCGAGCTACTGTCATCTGCGTTCTACCATTCCCTAATGCGAGTCTACGGTTCGGCGGAAGGCAACGTGTTGCACGACACGGTTGCAGTATTGGAGATGCAGTATTGTGGTAATGAATGACGTTCGCCCTTCAAAGGACTAATGCGAAACGGCTATCTACCAGTAGTCTGGAAAAGCATTTGTCATTCCTGGGAGTAAATAACAGATTCCGATAAAAATTTTCAGAGTAATTGACGTCATCTATTCGTAAGATTCGTAATATTTGTAATCTCGTCTACAATATGTATTTGTACATAGAAGTTCTCCGCCGTTACTACTATTAGCCGCTAGTCACGGTCTGAACGTTTGACTTCGCCAGCCTAGGTAGCAATTTCAATTCGACGATTGATCGATACCTACACCACTCCGCGTGATTGCTGCTTTTGAAGTTCGCGGAAACGCGTCTATTAATTACAATTATGCAGGATTATGCGCCCGTAGCATGAACATTCATTCGTAAATTAAAGGATCCGCGTACCACTTTCGCGAAGATCTTGCAATATCTTACAATTAGTATATGTATTTTTAATTATAGCAAACATTGACTGGGTACTCTTTTAGAAATATAGAAATATGTAATCTCTCCGAGATTTAGCAATAAAAACGCTTTTATATTTTAACTTTTGAACTTAGCATTTTCCGAACTTCGACATAATTAATTCTGGCTGCTTCCAAAAAATCGAGCGCTAACTTTACAGAGGTTTTCTGCAGTTCTTCTACTGTAATTATTTAATCGCATATGATCCCTCGATCAAATGCTCGAGATTACATAGTATATAACTTGTAACATTGTATATCAGAGAAATACACCGCAGTTGCTGTTAGACATTGCCTCTCCCTATTTCTTCTTCTTTTGATATGGTGCTGCGAGTCGGATAACGAATGTGATCGGCTGCCACGGTTCACGTACGCCGATATATCGCGTTACATTACTCGCGATGTATCTGTTCATCCTTACGTTTTGCTGCTCAAGCAAGCACGAGACTCGCGCTTGCACGTGCGCACCGTGAACTTGCTTCACGTACGTCGCGGAAGTTCGGGTTGAGAGCAAACAGCCTTTGGCACGAAGCATTAATAATTGATTATGGCGTCAAACTCGGTCGTAGATGTGTACTAAGTGTAATGCAGTTTGGGCACGTAGTTTGGATATTTGATTATCCATTTTAGGAATAAAGCGGGATGTATTATCCTTGAATAGCAGTAAAACGATCGCTTCAACGACATTTACGTTAGCGACATTTTTATCGTTTTTATCATGAAAAAATAAGTTAAAAAGACTAATAAAATAAAAATTTAATTCATTGACGAAAAGAAAAATTTTAATTCATCGATTTTGACCGGGATCAGTGATTTAAGCAAAGGCGATGAGATAAATCGTTAATTTGTAAACGATTGTCAAACAACTTGTACGCGATCGCGGTCTACTTTATACGAGGCATTAAACACTTCGCCGATATTGATCATTGATCCTCCACGCTGTATTTATCGCGACCCTTTCTGTGCCTCGTGCGACCCGCCTCGGCGGTCTCGGCAATAAATAAATTTCGCCACGCGACGCTCACAATTCTTCGCCGGGCTACAGAACTCCAAGCACCACCTACTATTTCGTGGATCGGCACCGACTGACCCAGCCACCCACACACGCACAGGACCACACATAACATCGCGCATTTTTGCCCGCGTACGTCCGGCTGTAAATCATTTCGGCGCATCGGAGGTATTTCAGTTAAATGACACATGAGAGTGTCCCTATAGAGCGTTCTCCTTTTCCATTTCGCTCTTCTCCGCTAAGTTCGTCTCTCGTCACTCCCGCTTTCTTGTTTTCTTTTCAACCGTACAACCCCGGGAGGATCCTACACAGGCCCGGGTGTAGAATTGAATGCGACGCATTGTATGGCGTAGTCTGACCGTACGATATTACGAGAGCGAGGGGGGAACGGTGAGAGGGAGGGAGGAGACAGCAGAAAGAGAGAAAAGGGAGAAAGATGGGCGCGAGGGTCGAATGGGGTGATGAGGAATAAGTGAGAAGGGCGCCAAGTCTCCCGAATAGAACGAGAATCGTGGAACGGAGCTCGAGTTATGTACCGTCCACCCTTGGCCAATGGGCGCGCTAAATTATGCCTTGTCTCGACCGGGACAGGATGCATCTAGACCCTTGAATGCGCGAAACTTTCATGAAAAAATACAGTTGAAATTACTGCATTTCTTTATCTTTATATATAAGCAATACGCGCAATTAATTATTTAATCGGGCTGATTAACATTAGAGTCATAATTTTAAGATAATCATTTTTATGACATTTTCCTTTTTTCAAGAAAAATTGTTAACACATTCGCTGCCGGCGATTTTACAACGCGCGACCTGTAGCTGGATGCCGCAAAGGTCTAGCATTAAAATGAAAATAAAAATGATAAAAATTGCTTCATAATATCATGCTTGTAACCACTTGTTGTTTGAAATTGAAAGAAATTTTCACGTTACAAATTTAATTATATATATATTTAAATAATGAAATACTTTTACATAAAAATAACATTTAATATCTCTTTCATATTTCTTTTTTTTAATATCTCTTTTTTTTTATATTTCTTTTTTAAAGTTTTTTTTTTTTAAAGAATTTGAAATTAATATTGTTATATAATACAATAATTATTGTTATATAATACAATAATTATTGTTAGATAACATTGTTATATAATACAATAATTATTGTTAGATAACTGTTGTAATCATAAATACGAATTATAAAGTCATGTGTCCCTATAAATACACAATGACGTAATTTTAAGTCAGTTAAAAATCTGTAGATTATTAGATTATTATTATTATTATTAGATTATTTGTAAATTTTCAAATGATGTAAAATTACGTAAGCGGCAACCAACTACAGATTTTTAAATGACTTAAAATTACATCAACGGCTGCAAATGTGTTAATTTGGTATTTCTGAAAAAAATTCTTCTCACGCATGTTGAAAAATCAAATTTAATTATCTTTAATGTAATTTTAATTTAAAAAATTTTCACAACGCTCACTAAAAAATCATCCATCGTCTCCTTATCTAAAACGCACTGCCACTTGTTTACTTTGGTAACGTTTCCTTTTTCTTTCCCGAAAAGTGTAAACGACAGCAGGAGACACTCCGTCACGATAAGAAATCTCGAACGGGAGTCCGAGGTCATTCAGGCGCGCCCCGATTTCCCTACCCCTGGAACCTGATTTGTCTTATCCCTTTCTTCGCCAGAATTCGTGTCTCGCGTCTGGTAACGAGGGACCAGCGCGGAGGCAGGAAAAGGCCAAGTTTTATGGGCGGATCGCCGCCGCCACGTTAGGCGGTAGGGAGTAGAACATAGGAAAGCGGACGAGAGAAAGAGGAAAGCAGGAAATAAGGGAAAAGCGCGATCTGGGAATCGCGCGTAATGAGACTCTCAAAATATAGCCAAGGACGATTGTCGAGGGTCAGTCTACCGTGCCCTAACTGCAACTGTCCATTTTTATTATTTTCCTTCCGCTTCGCCTTCTTTCTTGAGTCTCTCTCTCTCTCTCTCTCTCTCTCTCTCTCTCCATACGATTCTCCCTGTTTCTTCCCCTTTCGGAAGGGCACTCTCACTCCCCTCGACGCGTCGCGGTGTCGGTACGGTCGAACGATAAATTCAAGACGCTTACTGCCTGCCCAATGGCGCGACGTGAGGAACGGGATTGAGGGACTGCGACGATGAGCTCCCGAAATATTGAGAGGAAATAAGACGGGACGATAACTCCGGCAGAATTATGGCGCGCCGTTATCTGTGAGAGCAAAGGTTGCGATCCTGAAATTTATCTTGGTAGTTGCCTTTAGTTCCTAGTGCCGGTAAGATGTCCCGCGCTTTACTTGCGACCTTAAAGTCAAATTGATTGATAGATACCATCCTCTTCTTGGTATCCCGCCTAGGAATCGATCTCAAACCCTGAAAGTTTAAACTTCTTTTTAGCGTCATACTATTTTCAATATCTTTAACCGTGCTTATTGAGGACGAAGCTATAAATCATCCGCACAAAATGTATCATGAATTTTAAGCTGAAATCACACACATCGAACGTTTATTAACATCACGTTCTCCATAAAATAACTCACGTGGATGGAATACGTGACATACACGATTTGTCACGAGGCTCACGTGTACAACGGTAATTCAGACGTCCAATTCGAGCGGCGTAGCTTATCGTAATAGTTGGCCGCGGTAAACGCGGAACGCAAAAATACGGCCCGTACCACCGTAGGCACTATTCCTACCCGCGGACCCAGACAAAACAGTTGCACGCCAAATTGGCAATATTCCACCCGTGTGTACTCGGCCGTCGCTGAAATTGGAAATGTAGCTCGCGCATCTAGATTGGCCGGTCTCGGTTGAGCGAGAACTTTTCTCTCTCTCTCTCTCGCTCTCTCCCGCACTTTTTTTCTCTACTCTCGCTTGTCTGTTATTGCCACGTCACCGGGGAGAATATCGGTACTGGGACACGTTTTATTAGACGGAATTCCTAACTGTAACGATTTATCTGCGCTGCCGCAGATATTGCCCGGTTGCGCCGTCACCTCTTATTATCTCTCTATCTTTTTCGCTCATCTCGCGACTATGGCTGCACGAGTTCGCGGTTGCCGAACTGGCAAAAAGGTGAGGTCGCACTTTTATTACCGTCATTATTATCGTTATCGTAATGCACGTCCACGGAGAGGAAGAGAGAAGTATCGTCGTAAAATTCGGAGTATTTCTCGTAATTGCGAATCGTCACGGACGGTCCGTTTCTTTCGTCATTTTGAGTCTTTCGCGGGGAAACGCGGTAAGATCGTCTTGATATTAGATCGTCGTGTTTTCTTCGTAAAATACAATTGTACGATTTGTATAAGCAGATATCTTCTGACCGAGCGATAGAGAGAAATAAAGAAAGAATTACCGCAAAGTCCTACCGTTCTGTTTAATGAAAGCTTTATTGCTTTATGGGCTTTCGATATAAATGAATAATGTTATTTAACAGCTAATTGCAATATCAATAAACGATCAATCGAGAATCGAAAATATGTGATGAGAAATAGTTAATTATCCGACATTATAATTATAATCAATTGATTACCCGAGCGACGATATCCTTTCGGTAGACATTTCGACAATTGCTGTACTATTATATGCACTTTGATAACACTCATAATTCGATGACCGATAATACTAATCGCACAAAGCAAAGGGAAACATCAGTGAATCGATGTCATTTTCATTCGCGCGTGTCAGCTGAATTGATTCCTCGTCGAATCGAATACGATCGAATGGTTTCCACTAGAGCGAAAGAACGCGATCGTTTCTTCGTTTACGTGCTGTCGTCGCCACTGTTACTTTGGTCCCAAGGGGGGTCACCGGACAATCCGGTGCAATATCCCGAAAGCGCGATCGGATCCTTCGTGGTCCATCACGGTTCATCTCTCGCTCGTCTCGTCCAACCGACCAGCGCGCTCTCCGACATAAAACGAGCGAAATGGTTTTGACGTGGAGTGCGGGAGCGGCGACGGCGACGGCGACGAGGGTATGGTGCGGCGACCGAGGGCGGCGCGGCGTTCCATAATCCATTGTGTCCAGTGCCAATTAAACGGTGCTGCCATGCGTATGGTCAGGAACTAACCGGCCGTTCTCAACACGGTCACGGATCTGCACGCATACGCGCACGCACGTCCACTTCCACAACGCGGAGGCTTCTCTCTCGGTAAGAGGAGCAGCCGCGGCTTGATGCAGGAGGAGGCGGAAGAGGAAGAGGAAGAGGAGGAGGAGGAGGAAGAGGATGAGGTGGACCACGGTTCGATTGGGGAGCATCTGGATGTACCGGCAATTATCGGACCGGGTTACCTACAACCGTACACCGCACGCTCACGTACGCGTGAATACGTGAGCGTGTTTCGGAGTGTGAGAGGTAGAACGGGAGCGAGCGATGGAGGAAAGACAAAGGGAGAAAGATAGAGAGAGAGAGAGAGAGAGAGAGAGAGAGAGAGAGAAAGAGAAGCGTGGTGAGGTATGGTTGTGCAAATGCGCGAGGATCCTTGCAGCATGCGTTATAATCGCGATGGTGGATCGCCAGCCGTGCGCGACAGATCGTAGAAATCCGTTGATTGGTCTCTGCTACTTGATCCGGGGTTAGATCCTCCGGGCTACCTAGTCGAGGACGAGGTCCGGCTCCGGTCCGGCCACGGCGATGCCATCTCTCCCTCCGCCCGCGTGTCTCCTTGACTACTGCGGTTGTGCGCCCCCGGGGGTGAGCATTTGAACGTGTCGGTTTCGCAATCGGAAATTCGAGACGTTCCGGTTACGGGGAGAACAGGTGATTGTTTCTGACTCGCTTGTCCAGGTGTAAATGCGGTCGGTGCCTTGATTGGATTGGACGTGGCCACTGACGAAAGGGTCGCATTGAGTATCTCTTAATGACTAGGCTAGACGGTGCGAATGTTTTACGCGAATGTTTGGTCACGCTAATGCGACTTAATGAGGAGAACCGCGATTCTGGAGATTCTTGTGCTGTTCATTAACGTCGCAATATGATAATTGCGTATTCGCACGAAAGAGACGTCCATAAAATTAGTTATATATATATAAAATATATAAAGAACCTTTAATTTGATTATTTCAAGTGAGAATATATTTTTATATCAGAATTTAAAAGATTCATCATAAACGAATGTCGCAAGTGATTAAATTGCTCAAACTTTAAACGCGCGAGTCTGATTTTTCGCGTGACGAAGGGAGGAGGGAAACATCTTGACGCTTGGTTTCGAGCACGAACGAGGGTGCTATTCTTGAACTCGCGTTTCTCCGCTCGTAGGATTACTTCGTTCATTATGGCAAACATATTACGGCGAGCCGTGCATCCCAGCGGGTCGCATGATGGAGATGTAATCGTGATATCTGTGTTTGCTAATGTAAATCCGTCGCGCTACCGGTATTTATAATGCGAGCGGGCATAATCGCGTGTCCGATGCACCTTACGTTGCACGCGCATTTACCGTCCCCTCCATCGTTTTTATTATTGATGACCATTCGTATTTTCTGACCGATCTGCCGCGAGTTCTAATGGATATGCACGCTTAATGAACCGTATTAAGCGGAATTGCGGTAATAATTATGCGCGCTGTCAATCTGAGATATAGTTATTGGCCGCGGGATACGCGGTTGTTAACTAACGGAATTATGGCAGATCCTTAAATTTTATTTACCAAATTAATTTCAAGAGATTGTCAGGCTTTTTTCGTGTCTCGCGCGCAAGCACGGCTTTACCACGAGACGCTTTTTTACAACGATTGCAGAATTTAAAGCCTGACGTTTTTCGCGTCGTTATAATTCGTTCGTACTCCTACGATACTTTCAATTTAACTGCCTGCTGTTACTCTTTATATTATACTAAATTTATGTTTTTTTTTCTTAATTATTAATCGCGGTAATATCGAGCGCGTGCCTAACGACTTACCCTCAATATTCATGGCACATTAGCGGGCACATTCAATTATAAATTAAAGCGCGTAATGCGCTAAAGGACCCGCGAGATCCTTGAGGTGCAGGGTGTATCTGCGTCGCGATGACGGAGATGCACCGGGGACTAATCGAACGCGAGAATCGAGATGGTAGGAATGAACTTACCGCGCGCTGCATGCTCTTTCCACGTGGACACGTGTTCAACCACGTGTGCTCCGACCCTTCGGCCGTTACTTCTGCCTTTTTACCTCTTCTTTTTTTTCTTTTGCCCGCTGCTCCTGACTCACTGTAGAGTTCCTCTGTCTTTTTTCTCTCCTGCCTCTCGCGTCCAGCTACGCTTGTCCTTTTTCCACTGACGCACGCAGCTCGTGTCTTATACAGGGTGAATCGGTAGAAAGTATTCTCGCACGATACGAAGGGCCGAGAAATGTCCAATCACTATTTAAAAATAGAATTAGGATATTTTTTAATTTCTAGGCACTTTTCTAGCTTTCGTATTGTTTGAATCTGTGAAAACTTTTATCGAAATAATACAGACGTAGCGTTATTTAAACTCAGCGTTAAGATTTATTAGAAAAGATGTTACAAGCGATAGTTTCTCGTGGTCAGATGTCACAACAAATGATGTTAAATTTGTCGTTTTAAGTTAAACGATCTTGCGAAGTAGAGTTTATTAAAAGTATGATATATATATACAGAAACACACTTACAAAATTTGCTTTCTATTTATTAGGCAATTATGTGAGTAGGAAATAAAAAAAAAACGCATATTAACTATCTGAGAGAAATGATAATTCTTCGAGACACACCCTGTATACTCTCTCATATACTACACGTATCTGTATGCGTGCACACGTACCGCATGTTCATCGTCCTTTTGCTTCCTGCGTGGAGAAGGTCTTTTATTATTTTATTATAGAACGGGTTTGTCAGTATATTGCGATCGCGCGCGCGAATAAGACGAGGGAGAAGTGGAGTATAGCCGCGTCAACGGTGCCACGGATCCTCGGGATCGTCCTGTGGCAAAATATCGCATGAAATTGATACACGGCGCAGCGAGGTTTATTGTACGTACGTGCAGCCGAGCCGCGTAATTGACTGCATAAATTTTCCTACGTGCAAAATGAAAGACGTCTTTTTTTCTCTGATGCTGCATAAGCTGTTATTTCGAGATTTGTTTTGTTCTTTCTTTTTAAACGAATATTATCTATTGTGCAAAATATATATAGAAGAAGGACATATGATGTTAATAGATTTGGTAGTCTTTGATCAAATCATTTTTCGTCGCCGGCAAATTTATAAGCCATAAAATACATAATTCATTACGCTCCTTTCCTATATTTATTCGGTTATGATGATGAACGCGGCGAGGCGATGCAATATAAGCGATGATAGCGGCGATGGCTACCGCTCGCGTATATGCGGACCGCATAAATTCATTTAACGTGTGGTTATCGATGGCCATCGAAAGATTTATGACGGCGAAACCCTCCGTTTTATGATCCTCTTGGCTACCCTCTAATTTTTGTCGTCGTGCCCCTCTTCGTTCTGCGATTGCTACTCCCTTCTGCTGTCGCCGTAAGACGTTGCACGTACTTTGACGTCGCAGCGAATAGATGCTCCAATCTCACGCAGTAATCGCACTTACATAAACGCCATGAAATAATGATACATTAAGTCGCGACATTTTTCACGTAGCTACGAGTTCGCGGAATACGAGGAGGGATGATTAGAGGCCGTTTTAATCACTGTCGCTCGATGACTGGAATGTCACTTCATGGTCGTTAGACGTGGAATTACGTCGTCTTCCCCGAATCCGACACTGAATACAATTTAATGAGCCTAATGGCACTTTAATCCGTTCGCGTAAGGATGCCTTTGAAACGTTGGCGCAACGCTCGAGGACAAGCCGGTTCTTGCTGTCCGCGCTAAGGTGAAGCCCTTTCCGCGAAAGTTTCCCGAATAATTAATTAATTTGTCCAATCGATACACTTCAAATTGGTTAAGTTTAGCAGCGTGCAGTGTATAAGACACGTCGGTTTAGCTGGTTAATTGTTCACGAACACGCTTGGTCCTCAACCTGTCGGGTTAATGTCACTGAACATCGACTTAATGAATTAATTACTTTGTTGTTTCAGTCACCGCTATCTCAAACGTAACTTCGATTTAATAATGCGTATAAAATTGAGAAATTCAGATGAAAATTGGGAGACGTAGAAATATTTCTTTTCATCTGATGAAACGATATTTTTATCTCGAGGGTGAAATATTTACAAGTTCTGATAACGACCAAAATGTATCGCCAGATAGAATCCCAAAGCATTCGCGATATTTTCTCTCGAAGGACAAAAAGATGATGAATTTAGCTCTTGCTATCAGTTTCTCAATTCTGATTTAATCGTCGATATCGCATTATACCGTACATCTGATAGCCGCCCTCCCCCCCGGCGATCGCGGCGGTATACCGATTATTTCCGCCATTTAATCGGTAGCGCTTAACGGTAAACGCCGTTTACCGTTTGCAAAACCAAAACCGCGCGTTTGCCGAAGGTTGGAGAAAGGTTTTAAAAGTAGTCTTTGCGGCGGGCTAAGGTCAGTGCCGCGAACATAATATGGTTAGTGACCGCGTGACGTCAGATGGGTGGGAAGGGAAGGGAAGAGGGGGCGAAAGGGAGGGGACCACGTGACGGCGATAAAACAGATCGTACGGGTGGGGACCACGTGTAGCACGGGGGACAAACGGGCGGGAGAGGGGCAAGCGGCAGGGGAAACTGGCTGGTCCGCCGGTTGCAGCGGGGAAATGGTGGCTGCTGGACAGCGGCGAGGGGAAAGGGCGGCGGGCGTAGTACTACGCCTCGTACTACACGCACGTGCGTGTGTAAGACGATAACGAGAGTGCACGCATTGGCTCGTGGACGCGCGCTCACGCACACACGCTCGCGCACGCATGTGTGCGCCGCGCGTTGATACGCGCAGCGCTGCAGCGAGAGCTCGATCAGGGTCGGACGCGCCATCCGGATCCATGGGCCGAGAAACGCGCTCGCGTTTCCGCGGAAATGGAACGCATCGGACGCGGGTGGTCGGCGATAACTGGGCTGTGCGAACTCGCGCGTACCCCTTTTTCCCGGTCCCGAAGTATTTTCAGACTTCGGAGAATTCGGGGTATGCGCAAACCGTTCGACAATGAACGACTTTGTTAGGGAAGATATAGATATGACGAGACACGGCACAACACGAAATATGTTCTCGAAAAATGAGATTCAGCCTTTTCGTGAAATGCATTTTTCTTCTAACTCCGCTTGAATCAATAATAATTGATGAAGCACGACTTATTATTACGTAAAAAATTTCTCGCAATATTCTTTCCCAAATTTTGCTATCGTCCAAGCTATCTCTAGAAGCTATTCTGTACTCGTTACAGTCAATTTCTAATTTTTACCGATCTTTGATTATATCTTTCGTTAAAAATGCATTTTCCAGAAACGGCGCGAACAGCAAATTCAGAATTGTTTAATGTTCGATGGAGGGAGGGGAATCGTCCCGCGTCGTCAGTGCGAGGCGATCGATCGCCGATTGATTATGCGCGTCTATTTCAGATTCACGCGCGGATGCGTATTGCATTACGTGCGATTTACATATGTCAGTTCGACGGCCGGTCCGACCCTGAGAGTAATAATGGCTCGTATCTGCGTAACACGTAATACGATGGCGAATACGGGAGAAAGACAGACGCGGATGGTGGATAGGGAGGGGACGGGGCGAGGACGCCGGAGGGCGAGCGTGAAAAAAAAAAGGAAAAGAGGAAGAGCAGGGGCCTGCGAGTGCTTCGCGGTGCACGGTGCAACGATAACGCGTTCTGCAGGATGACTGATAGCTTTCATATCGCGGGAGGATGTTGCGGATGCGTGGGTAGACGCGGGGATGAGGCCACGGACAAGTTTCTTTTTTATCATGGGCATATTACGAACCTAAAGTCCGATACATGCGACAACGAGCGTGGTATATTGTCGAAGTACGCGGAAGAGACGTAAGAGATTACTGCCGAGAAAGGCATACGCTGCTTTTAATCCCCCTACCATCAAGATAGATGATGAAATTTACTTGAGTTTCCTGCTGCGTTTTAATTTCCGACAAATGATCTTCGTCATCATTCCGTGTATTTGGAGCGCGTTTCACCTTTAATGTTTACTTTTTGCGTCGCAAATCCATATCTCCCGCAGCATTTTAAATGAAGAAAGAATAATCAACGGATATTCTCTCATGATAATATGTAGTCCTAAAGAACACGTGTGCAAAATTGCCACCATTACTGCGATTTCACCTCGTTTTACGATAACAATTTTGGCTTGTACGCGAGTAAAAGAACGCGAGTCCCGGGACTTAGCGGAGTGAAACGTGGTTGCGCATCGGATCGCGAGCTTAACGGCAGCTCTGTAAAAAGCTACGCGGGGAAGTAAACGAAATGGGGCAACAATAAACGAACGCGTAGGCGAAAGGGGAGCGGCCGATGGAAACGTCAAAATGTAACACGGCGTTACGAGGCACGTACAAACGGCCGGTTGTTCTGCAATAATGCCGGTATTGTTGAGCTTATCAAGCGAGGCTAATTGGACGCCAACAGCTGGACCGAGGCTTCGCTGTATAGCCCGGGTTGCAGTCCGCGCGCCGCCTCTACTTTACACTGATAATGTAATGGGTCCTATCTGGAACACAAAAGCCCGCAATAGATTAATGGATTTGTCTGAAATTGTCACCGAGTGTCAAAACAAATCGATGGGGAAAGCGGGAGACAGTGTTTGCCGCTAGACGGAGAGCTGCTGCGAGTTGCGTCGTCGGCATTGAACGCGTTAATCCCCTTTATCGACCTTTCAACGAAATTGCATGCAAATGCGAAATGCAGTCCGACACGAATCCGACAAGGTTTCCAACACAAAACTTGCAGACCCAGTCTTATATTCATCTGACCTTTTCTGGTTGCTTTTCCATAATTATCTACTATGTCTGTAATTCACAATTCTTTTTCTCATTTTAAAGTTCAAGTCAACATTGATTTCTCTCTCTCTCTCTCTCTCTCTCTCTCTCTCTCTCTCTCTCGATCTTGCTGTCACGATTTTATGCGCCGTAATGACAATGCTATCGAGTTTCTTAAAACAATGAGGGAGAGTTGCAACTCTCCTCGCTACTCGAGTTTACGATGAAGTCAGAGGACAACGCGACGCGCGCGACGCAGTTGAGGCAGGCGATCGTATCGACTTTCACAACAGGAACACGAGGAGGCTGTGTTTGCGTTACGAGAACCGAGTTCGCGGCTCGGGTGTGTGCGTGATGAACGCGCGCGAGCGTTACGCACATCGCGCGTGCAGTAATAATAGCCGAGGCGAACCTCGATTAGAGTCTGCCATGCTCTCGTACGTAAGTAGTAAGCAGGGGCGCAAGAAACGACGGCGGGGCCGCGTGATGCGCTTCTGTTTTGCTAGAAAGAGGCGAGGAAGATTGCGCGCAGAACGTACGTACGTATGTATGTCGGATTTTGTACCCAGTACGCAATTCCGTCTATAACGAAAGAAGTAAATTGCCGTGTTCTCGTGAAAATGGACCACTGTACGTGTTTCGCAATCGGCCGATGCCCTCTCGCCGCTCTTATATACATCCATCGGCTCGTCTATATTTACATATAGATATTTCAAGCGTTTCAATCGACGTCGACAATTACACTGACACGCGATAATTTACGTGTCGACTGTTCAATTTTGCACCTCTTTTTTCGGGCCATTATCAGTTTTCGATGACGTGTTCGCGGGAGATTCGGTTCTCACGTAGCTTGTTAATATCTAAACGGGCGGTGCATTCGGATCGGTATGGAGGCACCTAGGATTGCCATCCGTCCTCTTTTTCCCGGGCACCATCCTCTTTTTTAGGGCGTCCGGAGACGTCCAGGGGGATTTTTCGAATGTGTCCGAGGTAATTATGAATGTCCAGGGTTTAAGGTTTAAGAAAATTTCTAAAAATATTTTGCATTTTAGATTTAATTAACCACATCATATTCAATCACTTCAATTTACTGATAAAAACCAATAGTTTTGTGCTGATTTGGTTCTTTAATATATTTCATAATTATTTGTTGCTTTATTGATATTTTAAAAATACCATTGACAATATAGCACGTAGGTACAGGTACAATAAGGTAGATACCTAATAATAAAACTTTGTTTAAATTAAAAATGTTTAATTTATGCATTTTACTCTAAATACTATTGAAAACGAGATGTAAAATAATTATTCATTTATTGTTTATTATAACCAATTTGCTAATCTATTTGCATTTTTGTATGCGCCCGGGGTTGCAAGCGAAATGTCCGGGGTTTTTGGCTTATGAGTCTAGTTTTGAAAATTTTATTATGACAACCCAATATACACCGAATCGATACGTGGCCGATAACTGCCGTATCCTTCGTATAATGCCAGAAATGAAACGCGGATTACTTTAACCGGATTAGAGTCGTGATGTAACGTGGGTAGAGAGAGCGAGACGCGCCGAGGTTGAGTGAGGTTCCGTGTTGATTTTAACGAAATCTTCGTTCCTCTCCCTCTCGCCCGATTGGCAGCGCATCGCGGCCACGCTCGGAATCGAAACTTCGCCGCGATTCTCTCGCCTCGAGTTTACCGAGTTCGAAACTAGTCGACCGTCCAATCGGACGGGGTATCGCGCAAAGTCTGTCTCTCGAGACTCGTACTGTCCCTGGGTCGGGCAAAATTAGTCGATAAACCCCGGTTTAAAGTTCCCGAACTTCTATACAGGAGGAGTTTGCCCCCGCGAGGCAGTACGAATTTACTTCCCCGACGCGGATCAAGGAAAATAAAGGGTGGGACAAGGAAAGGAAACCGAAGCTGAAGGAAGGATTATAGGCAGAAACGGTGAATGATTTTTCCGCAACAAGCCACGAGCTTAGAAACTGGATCGTTGCAGTATAAGTCTTTGTTGCTCTTTACTAAGGCCTGGTTTTTCATTTTCTGGTTAACTTGTTATTTTAACTTTAAAAGTTATCACTATAAAACCATTAGTTTTGTGATTAACCACACTGAAAAAAAAATGCTGTTGCTTCAATTAAACGTCTACGTCACGGGCTGCCACAAACATAAATAGTTCATTCAATTGTATTATGATTGGACCAAATATCTAGATTATTCTTTTAATAATGTAAATATTTGGTCCAATTATAATACAATTGAATGAACTATTTATGTTTGTGGCAGCCCGTGACGTAGACGTTTAATTGAAGCAACAGCATTTTCTTTTCAGTGCATAGATAGAAAAACACAAATTGTTACATTATCATCAGGTTAAGCTAGGGTTGCCATAATAAAATTTTCAAAACTAGGACTCATAAGCCAAAAACCCCGGACATTTTGCTTGCAACCCCGGACGCATACAAAAATGCGAATAGGTTAGCAAATTGGTTATAATAAATGAATAATTATTTTACATCCCGTTTTCAATAGTACTTAAAGTAAAATGCATTAATTAGACATGTTTTTAATTTAAAAGAAGTTTTATTATTATCTACCTTATTGTATCTATACCTACGTGCTATATTGTTATTGGTATTTTTAAAATGTCAATAAAATAACAAATAATTATGAAATATATTAAAGAACCAAATTAGCACAAAACTCTTCTCTATTGGTTTTTATCAGTAAATTGAAGTGATTGAATATGATGTGGTTAATTAAATCTAAAATGCAAAATATTTTTAGAAATTTTCTTAAACCTTAAACCCCGGACATTCATAATTACCCGAACACATTCGAAAAATCCCCCCGGACGTCTCCGGACGCCCTAAAAAAGAGGACGGTGTCCGGGAAAAAGAGGACGGATATGGCAACCCTATAGGTTAAGCCTAAACCACAAGTTAACCAGAAAATTAAAAACCGCACGGAAAGAATGGTTTTGTTGAAATATCTAAAAATTTGGTCAGATCCGAATCTGAAAATAATTTTTGTTGGACCATCAAAATAATTATGTAGGACGCCCAAAATATTTGCTAGAATATTAAAACTTTTTGTAGCATTATCATAATGTTTGAGCGTCCCACGTAGTTACTTTTGATGGTCTAACAAAATTATTTTCAGATCTGTATCTGACTAAATTTTTAGATATTTCAGCAAAACTGTTCTTTCCGTGCGGGCCTAAGTCAATTAATCGAATGAAATTACCCCTTAATGGTCTTTTCTAAAAACTGTGATCAAATCTCAAATTATTTATCATAATTCTCGAATTATTAAAAGAAGCAATGAGAGCAAAGATTCTTCAGAGAGCTGAAGAATCTCTGCCGTGTAGAACCGCGCCGGGATTTCATCTCCGACTGTACCAATCAGCAAGGCGCCACAGAAAACGTATTAATGAGTAAACCACTGGCTGGTGCATCGTCCCCGACGCGCTAATACGTTTATTTCTCCGAGTCCGCGGTAACAACGTTCGTGGAATCGACGATCGCGCGATCGCGTTCCTCGCACATCCCGGATGCGCGCGAATGTCTGCCGCGGCTATCTCGGAGGCGCGACACTACTGATTGATTGAGGCATCGAATTTCATTAATCGCTCATTAGCCGATGCGCCTCGTACGTAAATCTCGATCGTATGGTGGCGTGTACGGCTAGATAGCTGGTATATAGATAGCGGGTTATCGGTCGTTCTTGCCGAGTGAATCGCTCCCTCCCCGCTGCTCACACGCCGGAACCGTGACTCATTTAGTTGAAAATAATAACGCGTCGCACTCTTCTCTCGTCCATCTGTGCGCGATTCGAGTACTCCTCTCGTCTCCGCGACACTTCTGATCTTTCTCCGTCCCGCCAGTCATATCTCTCGCCCTCTCCCGTTTCTCTGCGTCGTTACTTTCTTTTTCTCGCGAATGTCAGCCTTCCTTTCATCATCGGAAAATCGCGGCAGTCGGATGTTGCAGCCTATTATCGGTCAACGTTTCGCATTTAGCGCGTCAGTTGAAGAGTCCCTTTTACTTCGAGCGCTCGATTTTTGTATAATATCTGATTAATCACGTGCGTAGGAAGTTGCTAATTAATTATGGACATCTAAGACCTGTTCTTTTTAGCTGAACTTCTTGCACGGTTCATCTTTCCTCTTTTTCTTTTCACATTGGAGAGAAAAAGAGTAAAGATGAACTCTGCAAGAAGTTCAGCTAAAAAGAACAGACCTATATAATGTACGCGGTGATGTTCGTTCATATTTAATTGACAAATGTTTAAAAATAAATTTGAAACTGTAGTGCATTCAGTCGTTCACATCGCAAAATTCTCATTTACCTTCGTTCGCCCACGTTCTTTTCTTATTGTCCGCCTCCGTTTACGCGTAGCAGTCCTCTGCGTTGCGGCGATCCATCCGAATAGGGGTCAGCTGGATAAAGAAAGCTCCTTCTAGTCGCAGTCGTTCGCGCAGTAACATCGGGCAACGACGACGTCGGCAAAGACGACGACGGCCGCGCGATGGGTCTCCACGTTGGTAAATGGTCATTGAGTCAATTACGTGGATAAAGTGCGCCATTGTGCGGCGCGGCAGCGATTTTTCTAACCCCGTTCTGCTGTCACAGACGTTCGCAGGGTTAGATGGATAACGACTCGTGCCTAATGACGTGCGTTTATTTGATACGATAGTTAGCGCACTTCCTTGTCGTTCCCTTGTTAATGGAATCAAAGACTATAATGCAGAACGTATTGATCTCTTAAGAACTATAGATTTTTAACTTCCTGTATGTAAATGTATAATTGTCAAGTAACGAAAGGATGGATTGATGGAGAGAAATATTTGCGAATAAAATTTAGTAACAACTGATTGCGTTGAGAATAATTAAGATAACCAAAATCATATTTATTATAAATTGTGATATTCGATAATTTAATCGTTTGTTTATGCATTTTTCACCATTTATTTGTTTTTTTTCGAAATTTCAATATTTAATCGTAAAATTATTCAGTCTAAATGCATAATATAAGCGATAGTGAAAATGGACGCTGATGAAAGATGATAACGTGCGAGTGATGATACAGCTGCACGACGGCATAATAAAAACAGTGTATGATGTTCACTTCTTGATAAAGCGATTACGATAATGACACATTATTATCATCCCATGATAATAATGTGCGTAGTTATATGTCCACGCTTCTGAATTGTTTTTTTATTACTATTCTTGTATCGCTTCGTATTTCCGGTCTGTGTATCGGTGGGTCTATAAGAACTTGGGGTGGTATAAATTTTTGATGATGTAACGATCGAATGCCGCCTTTCTTCATATTTGATGCGCAAATTGTTTTTCCTGGATTCTATCAAAAAAATATGCAAACGTTTTATATCACAAATTTCAATTATTTACATATAGCCTTGGTCAAAAGTATAAGGCACCTGTACTTTTTTCATTTATCTGAAATTCTTTTATCTGTATTGTTTCCTATTGGTTGTCGGCATTATACATAGGTTTAAAGGGTCCTTGAAACAAAGACTAAATCACAGCAATTGCCGTACATCAATTTTTTAGCTTTTAGATAAATGAAAAAAATGTAGGTGCCTTATTACTTTCGACCAAGACTGTATGTTTTGTAAATTATTGTTTTAAAATACGAGTAAATATAAAGTGTAACATATTGCAATATTTATAGTACCGCGAGAAATAATATATAAATTTAAAATTTATAAAAATAATATATATAAAATAATATATAAAAAATAATATATAAAATAATATTCGCTTTCCCTGTAGAGACAAATTTTCCCACAAGTCTCACGTGCTAACAAATGTATCGCAGGTTTCGCGATACCGGAAATTCACTTAGTAAGGTGCAATTATCCTGTACAACTCTCTCTATTGTACGTTAAATCAAAATCCCACGATCGGCGCTGCCCGTTGTACTCAATTATAGCATTTATAATGCGGTGTGTCATCGGTAGGGCAGTGGCAGTCACGAGTTATATTATTCGCGAGAAAACGAGTGTACCGCCATCGCGGTATCGTGTGTTTCTCTTGGCGCGTGTATGCCCGTAATATTCGGTTATCCTCGTGCACGTGATCTTTGGAAAGTTAACGATAGGTTCGGTACCACCGGCACGTTTAACCCCTTCCTCGTTCGGCCACATTATGAATATACCCCGGATACGCGCGAGCGCTACTTCGCACGCCTTCGCGTTTGTGCCGAGCATTTACCCCCTTTTCTATCTTATCGATTTTTTTCCGTCGACGAGGTCGAATTGCACGCGGCGACCGATTCGCGACCGAGTGCACGGATAAAATCATTGTTTAATATGATCTGATTTTTTGAGATACAGGTTTACTTACCCTTTACTTACAACGAGGTTACGTTCTGAGACTTCGATCGTAAGTCGAATTGATCGTAAGTCGAATAAATGTTAAGTCCGTCTGCTGCTATATATACATCATTTAAACTAACATATTGGTATCTGATTTTATGCAAATAAAACATTATTTATGCAAAATAATTATTTTATTATTAAAAAGATTAAAACTTTTATTTTTTAAAAATTACAAAACAAAACTGTTTTTCTTAAAAATATAATTTTTTATGTGTAATATTGGGTATTATCAAATTAATATATTCAACTCTTAAACACAGATTAATTTTCATCCAGTGATTACAAAACAAAATTATTCTTTTCTTAAAAATATAACTTTCAATATAATATTTAATTACAAAACAAGAGATGGTAGTTTCTTTGCCAGTTAATTAAACAATAAATTAAAGAAGATGTATTCGACGTGTCTGGCAATTTATTGAAGATGTTACATCAACAACGACTTTTCGATCGTGAATTACGATCCTCCTAAGATTTATAGAGAGACGAACAAAAAACAATCCGTAGCTCAACCATTGTGCACGCAATAAGTCACGTCTATGGACTAATATTACATTACGCATTAATAATATTTACATAAATAGTAAAAAACACCACTAAAATAGTACTATGTGTAACTTACAAGTATTGTTCGTCGATATGAAATAGAATTAAAAATTTTGTCAATTTGAAAGACACCATACGGAATTCTAA
>NJRP01000358.1:31292-42508 GCA_003063835.1 Aphaenogaster floridana
AACTATAGAATTCTGCAGTTTAATTGTGTTTTTTTGCATTTTGAGATGCTACGGTAAGTTGGCACTCCATATTTTTCAAATTGAATTTTTCTATTTAAATCAACGGAACTATTGTTCTGTCCTATCAGAAACTGTAGAACTATTGTGGGTGCAAATGGAACTGTGGATAAAATTTTAAATTTTTGAAAATAAGGTGCCAGTAGTTATATTAAAAAATTGTTTAAAAATAGTTAATGTGCGGAACTATTGTTAAAATTGTACAGGAACTATAGAACTCTTCGAGAACTATAGAATTCTGAGGTTTATTTTTGTTTTCTTGCATTTTGGGGTGCTACGGGAAGTTGGCACCCCATTTTGAAGAAATTGAATTTTTCGGTTTAAATCGACGGAACTATGGTTCTGTCCTATTAGGAACTGTAGAACTATTGTTGGTGCAAGTGGGTGCAAGTGGAACTGTGGATAAAATTTTGGATTTTTAAAAATGGGGTGCCAACTTCACCCCGGCTGCCGCTAGATGGTATTGTCTTCCGCATGTAAAATTTGTCAGGCTCCCTGTATAACCAAAGTCTATATAACTGAAGTTCGGATATCATAATTATTTGTGGATAATCATTTATACATGCACTAGGTGTGAGGTCTTTACATCAAGGAAGGTAACGAGCATAATATTTAGAAATTCAGTATATTTAGAAGTATTTAGAATACTTTCAGAGAAATATTTATAAAATAATGCAATCCGGTAAAATAATATTCTTGCAATTATAACAATATTTTATGCTGTAGGGGTTCTTAGATCACGCCTTAGAACACTTTATAGTCTACTTAGTAATTTTTATTATATACATAGTATATAAAATATTTTCTGAATATTTCCAAAATTTCTACACAGGAAAAAATGATGTATTAAGTCAGCATTAAGTCTAATTGAAAATAATGTTGTTAATTCAGTAACGATTTTAATAAAATAAAATTATATGTATTTGTTTTATTCATAATGTTATTTAATTAACAAAATTATTTCCAATTAGACTTAATGCTGTTGATACAACATCATTTTTTTTCGTGTATCATTACTAATATTTAGTAATATTTCATATTTAAGGTTGCCAAGTTGTCTGAAGCTTATCGCCAAACATGGTAAAATTTGTAGTGAATTTTGCGATAAAATATAACGAAATGTTCTCTCCATAGAGATTTAAAAATTTTGTCATCTGACGTTTTGTTTCCGAAGTAATCGAATTTGAAAATTGGCATATTTTAAAACATTAAACTTAAAATATCTCGTATACTGTACATTTTCGTAAAGAGTTTAAAACACATAGTTACCTTTTAAAACTGTATGCTTATTGCATATTGCATGTAGCAAATTATATAATTATTTTAACAATTATGTGTTTTCGTTATACCAATTGATTCCTTATTCTGTGCATAAATATATTAAGATGCGGTTATCAAAAAATGAATAGTTTACAAGATATTTCATGTAAAAATATACCAATTTTTAAAATTGATTTTCTCGAAAATGAAGCATCGTATGAAAAAATTTTATTGTCGATTTTTTATTTATTTTTTCAAGAGGAATTATTTTCTTTCCGATTGTATCACGATTACTGACAATACTGGCCACCATGTATTTTTTATTCATTATTCTCTTACCTGGCGATTCGAAACATTCCGCATGCATGCTTTATATAAACTATGAACACTGTTGTTGTCGCTAACATTGCGGTACTTCCTATGAGAAGGGACGCGTTTACGTGAAATAATATAAAATAGAAGTATTTTTCTTGATCGACAAAGTATTCGATCATAAACGGCAACAAAGGACGTGACAGAGTTCCGTTTGTAGAGAACAATATATAGATAATTTGCGGCCAAAATGAGTATAAAATTGAAACGAATGCGGCGAACATGGTAAGCACTGAAGAACATTTAAAAATTATTTTACTCGAAAAATATTATTAACTTGTTAATGATTTTTTAACTATAACATATAAGTTGCGTGTAACAATAATAATTGTCTTACATAGAAATGTAATTGTGTAACGTTTCGCATAGCTACTGTATTTTTCTAAGATGTTGATTTCATTTTCGTCAGTTAACTCATTATAGAAATGCTGCATTTGTTCCAACAAATATTTTACCTGCCGTGTTAACAAGATTCCGTATTATCTTTCTATTTCGTCTTTTGTTTGATTAATCTCGGGAAAAATTATATTTTGTATTGTATATTGAAATTTACGTATATTTTGAAAATTTTTGTCGATGTGCACGAGCACATACTTAATAGATAGTAATCATTCTACTTACGCTTTTATTATTAACATTACACGAAATGTATTTGATTACAAATGTAGTATAGAATAATACAGTTGAAGAAACCTTAATGAGTAAATCCGGAGTACATTTTAAAGTGACAAATACTGTAAGCTGCAAAAGATAATTTTATACGATGGATTTTATTAAAATTATTATTTATTTTATCCAAAGAGAAAATTGTTAGTCGGAGATAACTGATTGCTTTTTAATGTACCTATAATATTTTAATATATAAATTCAAAACAAAAATTACGTTTTATATAATTACAAATTATAAATCTTTTTATATTTTATATTATAATACGTGTTATATATATATATGTATATATATATAATGTAATATTTCTGTTGATTCTAACTAAAGTATAGTAAATTGCTATAAAGAGAATAATTGCAATTTTAATATTGCAAGTCTATGTGGTTTTTAATACACACACATAATTGTATAATGTTTAAATTGTTACAAATTAAAATTTAATATTTATTTAATGTTATTATATATATATATGTATATATATATTAGATAATATTTTTAATATTTTAAATTGTATTATATATATATGTATATATATAATATATATATGTATATAATACAATAAAAAATATTAACGTACCTGAAATACAATAAAACTCGTTAAAATACCAATAAGTAAAAGTGATTGAAGCCGAACGAATTTACTTTGCTGGTAGGGCCATAAGCCAACTATGAGTAATAAGAATCGATTGAGACTGATATGCAGTGAATGGACGCAGATCATTTCTTCATGCGTTAATGTGCAACTGGGGGAAGACATCGGTTTTTGTGTTCTCTTCTTTTTGTTTGTTGATTAAATATTCTATAGCTTACTTTCTATTTTTATTTGTATCTTAAGCCAAATTGCCTAATTTAATTTAAATGCACTGAAGATTGAACGAAATACCACCGTGAGACCGAAACACTTGGCAATTTACACCTTTATTCGAGATAGGGTATATAGTTAAGCAATCGATTGATTATAGCTATTACGTAACAAATGTTTATTTCCCACAAAGAAATACTTCGTAGAGGGACCTGTGCGACAGTAGACTGCGCATAGTTTAACCCTTTCCAACATGTTTTAATGTTCCCCATTCGAATGGCTACTATCTTAAGTTACGTTTCGTTTTTCAAAAAAGTATTAATGGCTCAGCTTGATACGTCAATGTAACAATTATTATTATATTACCTGTAAATAATTTAATTCTTTGTATAAAACACTTTTCTTTTGTATATGTTTGTATTTCCAAAATTTTATTTTCTAAATTTCTATATTTTTATTTGTTCATCAGCTAGTCTTAAGTCTGTATCATAGTCAAGCTATTAATTGCTCCTAAATAACTTACCTCTAATATTGTTGCTATGCCCGATCTTAGAACTCCTCGATTAACTATAAGGCGTGAAAAGTGACATGTTGACAACTCAATTTATTCTTGCGTGCTATTTCGTAATTATTCGCTCTGTGTTGTTACGTGCGACGTATTTATGAAACCCGTAAAATTATTCGAAAATTAAGATTAGCAAGCTATGTATTATAGTACGTGGAAAGCACATTTACCACTCATTTCGACAGTTATCAAACCGCGTGTTTTTCGCCGCATGACTAGGCTTCGTTTCTTATTTATTTTACGGCTGTTTATTAAGTGTCAAGGGAAAAGGATAGTTTTCGGATAAGTTTATTTTATAAGTGTGCTAAAGCGATCTTAAGTGTCTTTTTATCCAAATAATTTTTTATTTTAAAATGGCACACAAGAATTCTCAGCATGTCATTTCTCGCTTCTTACGTCACGATTTCAATATGACCGCGGTGAGAAGGTACCCAGGAGCCAGGGGATGATATAGTAGGACTATTTTGAATACTGGGAATACGACATCAGTAGGTATATTAAAAATCAAATTATTTATTTATTAATGTTGCTTTTCTAAAGAAGAAATAAGTTATATAAACCCTATTATGCATTTTCATTAATCTTATTAGAATATTACAATTTATACTACAATAAAACACATAATTAGAAAAATACTTGCATTATATTTAATCCTACTACTAATTTTAAATTTTATCATTAATTTTTTCAATGGATCAAAAATTTTTTTCTTTTACAAAGGTTATAATCTCATTAGATATATCTCTCTAAAGCGTGGATTTCGATTAATTCCACTAAATCGATTTAAATAAAGCTTGATTACATCAGCATAATATGCTAATTTTGCCGTGAAGAATAAAGAACGGTAAAGTAAGATATCGAAGCACTTGTTAGCTGTAATAAATTCGTTTAAAAAATTTTTCATTAAACATATTTTGAGTGATACATAATATATTTTTTACCATAGCAGCGCTTTCTAAGGATCCCACAAACAATCCACCAAGATTTAGATTAAAACTTTTAGTACCTCTTTGCAATAGAAACAATAGCATTTTCTGTATGCGTAAAGGTGCTACGTACCATTGAACATTATACCTATGAAAAAGTTGGTGATTAAGAGAATATGTGAAATAAATTGATTTATAAATCGCCATACTCATATTTTACAAATTTTAATGTTAACTTTCACTTTGGTAAATAATTCCTCAAAGAGTAAAAAAGAGAGTATTTGAATATAATTATGTTTTGCAAAAATGTATCTTACACAATGGCAAATACGCGATTATTGTGATCCATAACTTCTTGTGCAGTGTAATTAGATATAAGCATATATGCATACAGGTCAAGCATAATTAAAGTGGGTGATAAAATCTCCTCAATATTATTAGCAGACACAATCTAAAAAAAAAAAGGAAATCGTGCATGAGTTCTTTTCAGTTTCTTATGCACGAGAGATTTATAATAATTCTTTATAATAGATTATATAGATCATATACGTGATATATAATAAATAATTTGGTTTAAATGGCTCGCGCTGTATTAGAAGACTTATACTGTATTGTAAAGAGCATAAACACAAAGTATATTTCATGTTTATAAAATAAGATAAACAGATAATTTTCTGAGTACCTCTATATTCTAATCAGGAGAAAACTATTTTTCCATATACACTAGTCAACAAAAATATCGCACACGTAAATTCATATCAAAATTTCGCAAATTTCAAATAAGCATAATAAGCGAAAAATTGTCGTATTTGAAATTTTTTTCCATTCTCAAGGGTAAAGTCTATACTTTAAGGTGCAATTTTTTGATTTTGAATTTATTCTCCCCTCCTCCCGCTATCTTCTCAAAAGTAAGGACGTGTTAAGTCTAAAAAAGAATTACATAATTTGACGCTCTCTATGAGCTGGAGTACATTTTTTTCGCAAATGTCACCACAATCATCGTAAAATTTGGACTTTTCCAAACAAATTTAAAAAAAAGGAAGCTTGTTACAATTTTTTTTTGCAGAGTTACAACGTATGAAAGTTACATATGCATTTTTTTAGTTACCGCCAGCATTAGCATTACCCGATGCGCACCACGAGCCGGATTTTGCGCATCGCGCGCCCGCGCTCAATCCTTCTTCCAAAAGAATAATGATTTGCGCACACTGAATTTCATTCAACGAGGCATTGTTATGACCTTATGACTTTGTCGTTTGTTTTCCGAATTAAGTTGCAAAGAGGATGGATATTCATCGATCTTCCATAGTTCTCTCGAGTTTGGGCTCGTTATCAACAGACAAATAGTTTTCATCGAAGGAGAGGACAAGGTCGAAGACGAGTAACATCAGATCGTGAAAATCACCTCATCGTTAATGAGACATTGAGAAATTCGTCAACATTTAATTCAATTAATTCAGAAAACAAACGACAAAGTTGTAACAATGGTTCGTTTGAATAAAATTCAATGTGCGCAAATCATTGCTCTTTTGGAAGAAGGATTGAGCGCGCGCGCGCGATGCGCAAAATCCGACCCGTGGTGCGCTTCGGGTAATGCTAATGCTGGCGGTAATTAAAGAAAATGCATATGTAACTTTCATACGTCGTAACTTTGCGAAAAAATTGTAACAAGCTTCCTTTTTTTAAAATTTGTTTGGAAAAGTCCAAATTTTACGATGATTGTGGTTACATTTGCGAAAAAAATTTACTCCACCCCATAAAGTGCGTCAAATTATGTAATTCTTTCTTATACTTAACACGTCCTCACTTTTGAGAAGATAGCGGGAGGAAGGGAGGATAAATTCAAAATCGACAAATTGCACCTTAAAGTATAGACTTTACCCTTGCGAATGCAAAAAAAAGATTTCAAATACGGCAATTCTTCATGGAGTTATGCTTATTTGAAATTTGCAAAATTTTGACATGAATTTACGTGTTGCGATAATTTTGTTGACTAGTGTATTTCTTTAGCTAAAGATTTTTAAAATTAATAAAGTAAAATTAATTTTAATATTATAAAAACATATTTTTTACGCGAAGAAATAGATTTAAAAAATTACACTTACTTGAACAAGATTACTGCTTAAGGAAACCATACCAGCCGCTATTAAAAAGAAGAACGATCCCTCAAAGCTCTTTATTAGAAATTGAGAGAACCTTTGGAGTAAAAAAATGTTGTTGATACTATGTTACACAGATATTACAGGATATATACTGACTCTGTAGCTTTGCGATGAATGTCTATCGCACAGATTATCCCTTTATAAATTATAACTTCTTTTTCTTGGTTAACATTTCGTTCCATATTAATCATCATTGTCTTCTCAATACGGAAACTGTGAATAAATTTTTTTACTATAATTCATTAATCTTTCTAAATTTGTTCGAATGGACAAGACAAGATTTTAAATGCTCGTATTCACTCCTACCTGGCGATACTAAGCATTCCGCAAATATGTTTGAAATACGTCATCAACATTGTTCCTGTCGCTATCAAAGCAGTTGTTCCTATGCATATGGCTATATTTGTGTGCAAAAGAATTAAATAGAAACACTTTTCTTGATCAATAAAATATTCTGTTACGAATCCAGGCGCAGGGCGTGGTCGGGAATTGTTCATGGGCAGAATTACATCGACAATGCGAGGCCATATTGATAGGATGAAATAAATAAATACGCTGCATGCACCTAGTACTAAGAAAAAAAGTAATCAATATACAAATATTAATAATTTATTTAAATAAAAATTTAATTATACTGTATAAGTTCCATACTATATAATTTTCCTATATTAATTTATTATATTATACATATATATAAGATGTTAAAATATATTGTCTTACTCATAAGTACAGTCGTATATAGTTTTGCTATACTATCGTATTTCTCTATGATAGCAATTTCGTTTCCATTTTCTATTTCGTTGTAAGTATGTTGAAGTTGATCCAGCGATAGTCTTACCTATCATATCATAACATTTTATGCTGTTTTTCTGTATGAGATAATGAAGTCGAAGCGTTCAAAGATTTATCGAAGGTGTCTGCACAAGACTGTAATGAATCTTCGACTTACAGTATCGGCATTAATCCAGAATGAATTATATTTAATCGTTAAGCAAATAAAGAAAAATGCGGAAGAAAAAACCTCGATGATAAGATCTGTAGTGCAATTTGAAGTCACAAATGTTGAAAACTGCAAATAATTTAACTCTGTATATTAAAAAATTTCTCATTTAAAAATACACCATCCTTAACGTGATTAATAAACTCTGAATTCTACTTCCTTAGCTACTGTTTTGTGAGAACATTTAATAAAAAATGTAAATTTGCAATTACTATAAAATGACACTTTCTTATCATAATTTTTTACAACAATGCGTAATTATAAAAAGATAAGATGGATTGTACGGTTTAATAAAAAATGACAGATAATAAAAAATGACATATCCTTATCTTTCTTTTTTCCTTTTTCTTCCTCTTTATAATGAGAAAGGTAATTTATGAAGACGTACCTGAAACGCAATAAAAGTTATCAGAATACTAAAAAATATAATAAATTGAACTTGAGCAAGTTTCGATCTCTGGTGAGGCCATAAACCAATCGCGAGCAAAAGATATCGATTGAGTCTAAAATGTTGTGTCTTGAAGGAGACCATCTCTCTGCGAGCACGGAAATACATTTGATTGTTAAAAATAAGAAACTGTCCGCTTATACCCTCCTTTTGATTAGCTGACTGAATGTTTCATAACTTTTCTCTATTAACTTTAGTTCTAATATAAATTACTTAATAATTGAATGCTAGGCTGAACAAAAATATCGTAAGAGTAAAATATTTATAATTTAACACTGAAAGAAACAACGTGTGATTAAACGATCGATTTAATGGCGAAAGAAATTTAACAGATGTTTATATCTCATGGAAAAATATTCGTATATAGAGACTTGAGTGCGATCGATTACGCATGCGCACGCAACCTTTTTTAGTAATGCATTGTATTTCATTCTAGTACGCGCACTCATAAGATACGTGTGAACCTTCAAAGAAGCATCAGCCAATCTAATATACTAGCTGTAAGTTTATTCATGATAAAGTACTGACATTCATTAATAGAAATTGTCAATATTTTTATGTAATGCTATTCTTTATTGAAACTTTCTTTTACATTTTTATATTTTCTATTTTTACGTTTCTATAACACTATTTGCGGATTATATAAGTTTTTGTCAGTTGTACACAATCAATATTGTTTGTTATTAAATAATCCTCTAATATTGTTCTTAAGTTATTCATCGTGTGGATCAGTTTGATGAAAATTCTCTGTACGTGAAAAACACAAATGTTAGGAATACATGTTATTAAAAAGTATTAGAATTAAATTATGTATTTATTAAATACATTTTGGACAGAAAAAAATCAATTACAGAAAGAATTTTTTTTGTATTTTATGGAATATTAAAACTATCCAAAAAAAATTATTCTATTTATAAAAGAAATTCCTTTCTTAGAAATAATTCAACAAAAGTTAAATGATAAAAATTTACATTGTCTATATATAGTGTTACCAACTTTATATTTTTACCAACTTTATATTGTTCATAAATTATAATAAATTATAAATAGGGATATCTCGATTTTTTCATCTAAATAATGATTTAGACTGGTGGAACTTTATATCTAAAACTACTATTAATTTAATTTTATATTTTAGTTTAATTATGCCTATTTTTATTTTAATTTTGTATGAGTATTATTAATATCTTTTACTGAAGAAGATTCAGTACAGTCGAAACGTTTATTTTAATTTTAAAATTGTTAGAGACGCGAAGTAAATTGTTATCGAGCCAGTAGCGCGATATATATCAACGCGTATCTTTGGGCTGTTGATGCCTGTATAACCTTGCCATAGAGTCAGTCTGGAATAAGTTGTCACTCGAGACACATAGGGTTGAAACGTCGCAAGTATTCGATCCTTCCTTTGTAATCTTATTGGAATAAACTGTTAATTGCATTTATCTCACTGCGTCAGTTATATTTCTCCATCAAAAATTAATTGACATTAAATTATTTATTTATTTATTTATCTAAGGTTACATCTTTGTCTAATTATTTGTTTCTTGGCCTTTAACCTTTCTACATTGCTATAAATAATGATTTTTTCCCTTTGTCGAAATGATATTTATAGGATTACTTGAAGCATGAGGACCGAATGATTCTAATCAATTTAATTCAAGTTTTTTCTTTCTATCTCTTGTCCATCCTCCTCATCCCTCTCACTTTTTTGCTCCTTTTATATGTAAAACTGATCTTAATTATATCGAGTTATTTTACTATTTTGCTATTTCATACTTTTAATTCTGCCACGTAGAATAGAGAACAGTGAAGTAGGATACCGAAGTTCCCATCAACTATAATAAAATATATCTTCTCTTGCTTTTTTCTGTAAAAAGCTATATTGAAGAATACAATAGAACTATCTATTATCCAAATTAATGTGAAGGAACAATATTTAATAATCGATTTTTTTGAATAATCAAATGGCCATGTTTTTAAATAAAAAAAGTTAATTTATTACATAATATTACATAATGTTCTTGAATGTAACAAAATAAAAAATGTAGTATTAATTTAGCAGTTTTTTTCATTTGTTATTCTATTTTTTTCAACTGTGCTGAGCTACTAGTTTATTTTTTACTATTTTTATTATTTTTTTCTTCTTGATATAGTTATATTAATATATATAGAGCTGCTTTCTTTCAGTAATGCATCATCTTAAGCATAATTCTAAAGTAAATATTAGAATGACTATGGATATTATTTTCGGTTAAGGAGGTTCAGTGGCTACAAAAAAATGCAGCCAGTTTCATGAAATTTTAATATGTTGTTCTGGAATGCAGAATAGAATTATGTGAATTTTTTGGGAATTTTTCACCGTCTTGTTTTGAAAAAAATCTCCAAAAATTGTACTTTTTAACATAGGTTTTTATGGGAAATGACGTATTGCATACCTTCAGAATGAAATAAGTGCAAGAAAAAATGCAAATAATAAGGAAAAAAAATATGCACATGTAACTTAATAATTTACAAATAAATGAGCGAAAGAAAGGGGAAGGTTACCGCACATTTCGTAGAAAAATTAATTTTTAAAGCATAAATTGCTTGATTTTTCGTCTGCTAGAAATGAACGCAAGCAAATAATGGCAACAGCGCAAATGAGTATAGTAAAGGTTATACATTTTGTATGAAAAATTTAAGTTATATTTATCGTAATATTAAACCTATGTCCTTGAACAATGTGTGAGGATTCAGGTTCTTCAAATTTTTCCTCTTTTTGCCATTTTCGGTCTTAATTTTCATATATTTATATTTTTTTTCAGTCACGAACTTTACTTTCCATTTATACTGTTTTTCTGTCATTTTTAAGGTTACCGTTTGACAGACGCAGCAGCACGCACTATACACGCGGCGAGCAATGCCAACCCACTCCTACTACTTCAAACGTGCGCTGTTGCCAAGTTTTCCTTAGAACC